>JAWPHD010016659.1:0-48657 GCA_037043455.1 Cyrtodaria siliqua
GGCGTGGGGGTGAGGGGGCAACATAGCTATTTGTGTAAGAATTTACCAAACAACAGAAATATGTAAAAAAAAATTAGAGTTTCGAGTGGGGGTGGCTGGGGGAATGGGGTTGCAATATGTGTGTTGGGGGGGGGGGGAGGTGGGGGTGGGGGGAGGCGGCAACATAGCTATATGTGTAAGAATTTACAAAACAACACACAAATGTGTAAACAAATATAAAACAAGAAAGAGTTTCTAGTTGGGGGTGGGGGGGGATGGGGTGAGTGGATGGATGGGTGGGTGGGGGGTAGGGGGGCAACATAGCTATTTGTGTAAGAATTGACCAAAACAACAAGGAAATATGTAAAAAAATAAAAGTTTCGAGTGGGGGAGGGTGAGTGGGAGCGCAATATGTTTGGGGTGTGGGGAGGCGGCAACATAGCTATATGTGTAAGAATTGACCAAAAACAACACACAAATGTGTAAAAAAATAAACAAAAAATAGTTTCGAGTTGGGGGATGGGGGTTAGTGGATGGATGGGAGGCAACATAGCTATATGTGTAAGAATTGACAAAAACAACACAGCAGTGTGTAACAAAAACGTTTTGAGTGCGGGCAGGAGGCGGGGCGCAGCGGGGTGTGGGGGGGGGGGCGGGAAACATAGCTATATGTGTAAGAATTGACAAAAACTACTCAGAAATGTGTAAAAAAAAAGAGTTTCGAGTGGGAAGGAGAGTTTCGAGTGGGAAGGAGGGCGGTGTTTGAGGGGGGAAACATAGCTATATGTGTAAGAATTGACCAAAACAACACAGAAATATGTAAAAAAAGAAATTGAGTTTCGAGTGGGGGATGCGGGGCACAATATGTGGGTGGGGGGGGGGGGGGGCAACATAGCTATTTGTGTAAGAATTGACCAAAACAACACAGAAATATGTTTGGGGTTGGGAAGGCGCCAACATAGCTATATGTGTAAGAATTGACCAAAACAACACAGAAATATGTACAAAAAATAATTGAGTTTCGAGTGGGGAGGCGTGGGGAGGGGGAAGGCGGCAACCTAGCTATATATGTAAGAATTGACCAAAACAACACACAAATGTGTAAAAAAAAATAAAAACAAGGAGTTTCGAGTGGTGGGGTAGGGTGAGTGGATGGGTGGCAACATAGTTATATGTGTAAGAATTGACCAAAACAACACACAAATTTGTAAAAAAAAAAAAGTTTCGATGGGTGTTTGGGGGGGGGGGGGGGGGCGAGGGGAGGCAGGGGAGGAGACAACATAGCTATATGTGTAAGAATTGACCAAAACAACACAGAAATATGTAAAAAAAAATTGAGTTTCGAGTGGGGAGGCGTGGGTAGGGGGGTAAGGCGGCAACCTAGCTATATATGTAAGAATTGACCAAAACAACACACAAATGTGTACAAAAAAAAAAGGAGTTTCGAGTGGGGGGGGGGGGTTGGGGAGCGGGTGTGAGGTGAGTGGATGGGTGGCAACATAGCTGTTTGTGTATGAATTGACCAAAACCACACAGAGTTTTGTAAAAAAAAAAAAAGGTTTTCGATGTGGTGGGGTGACGGGTGGGAGGCAGGGGAGGAGGCAACATAGAATTGACGAAAACAACACAGAAAAATGTAAAAAAATAAATAAAAAAACGGACGTGGGGGTGGGGGGGGGGGGGAGTGGGGGAGGGGGAGGTCTGGGAGTAGGGAGCCCATGTCCCAATATGGGTGAAGTATGAATAAAATGCAAAATGCTATAAGAAATCCCAAACCAAAATTATAGATATATACAACATCTTAAATGCAAACCTAGATCTGCCTTTATTGCATATTTTATGGACCATCACAATTTGGGTTCCATAAATTACTTACGCAACCCTTTACAACATACTATAAAGAAACCAATTCCCAAATTTAGTTGAGCTTGGAGAAGAAATGTAAGAGATATAGACCTGTAAACACAGCTTACACGCAAACATTTATGTGAAATAGACACATTTTAAGCTTTTGGGTTCCATGGGAGCCCATGGGTTACAGGAACCAAAATTGCTTACGGAGTCCTTAAGATAATATTAGAAGGAAGCCCATGGCCAAATTTGGTTGTGTTAGGATAAGAAATGTAAGAGAAACAGACTTGTAAACACAGCTTACACGCAAACCTTGATGTGGGCCGCCGACGCCGGGGTGATTACATAAGCTCCCTTCTTCGAATAGTCGAGCTAAAAATCAATAAAAATTGCTTGTCCCTCGCGATAACTCAAGAACAGAGGGTACTACAAACTCGAAACTTGGCAGGAGTGTTTGTGTTATGGTGTAGTTGTGCACCTCTCCTTTTAGGTAGATTCGCCTAAGAAATGTGGTTGCCATGGTAACAAAACTTGTAAAATAACACTAAAAATTGCTTGCCTTCCTTATAACTCAAGAACAGCTGGCTCTATAAACTCGAAACTTGGCAGGATGATTGTGTCATGGTGTAGTTGTGCACCTCCACTTTTTGGGTAGATTTGCTTAAGAAATATGGTTGCCAGGGTAACAAAATGATATATAGGGTCCTATAGAAACCACAGCGTCCGAACGTAATGGCATCGTAGGTCCGCACTGTACTGCAAACAAGGACTTGAAAGAGACAAAAAACAACAGAAAGGGTGGTGAAGACAGGGTTACCGACTTGGAACGGTCAGTAGGCACCATGTCGTTGGGGGTATTCTTGATCATCTTCGACGCTTGTTTGTAAATACAAGTCTTGACACTTTGTGCATGAAAAACTTTAAATCCGAAACACGTGTCTGTAAAAATTATTAAACATTTTTATTAAAGTATTCTCCACCATCCACATTAAGTTCGCCAATACAATGATGAAGTTTTCCTATTTATTTATTAATTCAGTGTCTCTCTGCCATTCTGTTTATCTTCGATAGAAGGTGCGTCTGTATCAGTCTATCAGAAACGATACAGTAACCAGAATCTCAATAAAATGATGGAAGTTCACAAACTTTTATAAGAAGCATCGTTATGAAGTGGAGATGTTCATAATGCACACATCTTTTCGGCGCTATTTCTTCATAACCCCTGGATGTATTTTCACAAAAGTTTTTGAAAAGCATCAGTATGCAAGGGAGATGCACATTCCTCCGTTCTGGTTCGATAATTTCTGACCGAGCTATGTCCGTTTAAATTATTATTAGTTTGCATGCACTATTTCTCTATAACCACCTGATGGGGTTTCAACAAACTGTGTGTGAAACATCTGCATCAAAATTATTTTGTATGCTATTTCTCCATAACTCCTATATGGATTTTCCCCAAACTTTGTGATAAGCATCAGTATGAAGTGGAGATGTGCATATTGTCATGGGGTATGCGTTTGCATGGTATTAATAGCCTTCAGTGATAGTTTTAGTTTGAAAAAGTTTTAATCGAAGTGTTTATTAATTTTGCCTAGTTTTGTACACTCTTTTGTGATGTCTGGGCGATCTCTGTAGTGTAAGGAAACACGCTTTTCTTTCGAGAAAAGAGATCCAGGTTCAGGTCTTGGCAGGGCACACTTTGTACATACAATTTTCATTTTTGCAAATCAATAATGTTGCTTTTGCACATCATGCACTATATACATTTTATCATATTATTACCTTATGTAAATTGTAATTCTTCATGCATGTACATACTATTCAGAGTGTTTTTGTTTTATATAATTGTGCATTGAAACATTATTTACAGTCAAAAGTCAGATTTTTAAGGACTACTGGTCAGCCATCTTTGAAAAAAAATCCAATATGGATGGGGTATGATTAATTGAAATTTTCATCCAAATGCATATTATAGGCATGAACATTGTCAATGATATAATAGATGACATTAATGCAACACTTTTGATGTGAACATAATATCAGTAACAATATTTATTTGGCAGAAATAGTGCCCTTTATATTCGAAAAGTTTAGTGCAGTTTTACTCTAAGATGTTTTGTTTTTTATGTTAAATAAATTTGTCCATAGAATTGTCCATTTATCTAAAAATGGCACACGAGACAGATATCACAGACATACGTTCCCATGATGTTAATAATGTTTGGTTCTTATAATGTCCGTTACATTATGTTTTTAGATCATTTTCTATTTTCCACATGTTAAAAATTAGAACAAATCATCCAATACACTATTAAAGTTTTATTGCAACATTCCTTTAGACATAATTGATTGTAACAACTAATTTTGAACATTATTTATGCTTTTTAAACTACAAAATTTCGTTTCACTTAATGTTTATACCTTTGATACCTGCATTATTAAGCCTACGTTACCGTAATTTACTTTACCTTGTTGAATGAAGGTGTTTGGTTTAAGAAATTAAGAAAATAAGTATTTTATATCCGAAAATTATTTTAAACATCTTAGTTATAACAGACATACGTATCCGTGATGTGAACAATGTTTGGTTCTTGTAGTGTCCGTTACATTGTGTCTTTTTTAAAATAATGATAATTTTCCGTGTTATACTAAAAATCAAGAAAATTCGGCCAATTAGCTTATAAAGATGTTAATACAATATTCCTCTAAACATCATCGATGGTAACAACTATGTTTAAACAGACATGAAATTATGTCAAGCTAATATGTGTTACCTCATGTATTGGACGTTACGTACGTTACCAGTTACGTTTGCATCATATTATTTAAATACCACATCTAAGTATCAAATAAAAACATGGATATATATCTTTATTTTCCTTTATATATTGTTTATACTTAGGCAAACATTGAATTAAATGAAGTTTATATATAATTTACACGACTCTTCCGTATTTTTTACGTTACCAAATTCAAAGAAATACAGCAGATTATATGCACAATTTTAACTGCAAATGTATTTATATATTAATCAAATGTAACAATTAAGCAATTTTAGCATATTCACAAAATGAATTGAACTTTACTTACGTTACTAACAAATATAAACGTATAGCTCTATAAGATAGCATGCATTTTCATGGAAATATATTACATCATTTTGAGCTCATAATTCCTCTATACATTGTCATCAGTTTCTTCAAACTCAATATCAATCAGTTTGTTGGCTGCCATATCTTCCCACCCATTATTACTTCCTTCTTCAGTGTCAGGCTCTTTGAACATGATGTCAACCAACTATTGCGACGCAATATCACCAATAGTCCAGTCAAATTCAATAACTTTATCTTCTCTCATTTATTTCTGCATCTGGTTAATGTTGGTCGGTATGGTGCCACAAAAGCACTTGAAAGTGTGCATGTCCAAATACATGATTATAGAAAATTGACACGGCGGAATAAAGCTCTAGTTGTGGTCTTTGGATTTTCGCGAAAACGTATTTGACATCCGTGTAAAAATAGGCAGCACACTGTCCTCTCCGTGATCTCCGTACTTTTTTTGAAGATCGTCCGAACATTCATGCTGTTGTTCGAGCAATGCAAATTGACACAAACTCTCTGTGCTTTTTAATCATCTTCAATGGGGCAGCATTGTCTCTCCCTACAAAGCCACTGGTTGTAACACAGCTTGTAAAGCAATGTAGTGTGGGTAGTAAAGAGCAAATATCAGACCCCTTAACCTCTACAATTTATTTCACATTCAACTTCTCCTTTTTTTATCATCCCAGTACCAAACATGACATATGGTTGTATTACTGAAACACATTTTGAAAGCAGGATCTGTATGTCTGGGTTAGGAATATGCACCACGATTGTTTCTGATGTTGGTGAGGATTCTGAAGTCTGCTTCCTCCTATGATGAAAGATCTTCCAGACCATCAGCAAAGACAAATATGTCATCTGCAATGGTAAGCCGGAGACATTTTTTCCCAGACAGTAGGTTTCATAACCTTGGAGGTCTGGTGCATATCTGTCCGTTTTCCACTGGCCGAAAATGCGATTAATGAATTGTGTCGTATTCTCGCGATTACTCATGTAACTCTTCAAATCACACTAAGTCTTCGTTTTCGGCCCTGACAACAGGAAAGTTGGGGTTTCACCTTGCCTCTTGCACACAACTACTTGAAAGATCTAGGGACGCAAGTGTCTGTCACAAAGTCGACTCAAGGTGCTTTGGTAAGTATGTCAAACACCATCTCTGTCAAATCGTCAAACGTACCAGGAACTGAGGGCTGATTGTGAGGTGTTGCGTTACACACACACACACACACACACACACACACACACACACAACACACACACACACACACACACACACACACAAATATTCAGTAGGTCGTTGTGTAAATGGCACAACTGATACTTCTAAGTAGTGGAGCAATTTGGCTTTGTTAGTTTTAACTGAATTGCCATCAATTGTTGCAAGGGACCATGGTACTGATCCTAGAGGATATGATAGCTTCAACTTAAGATCTGTCTTATACCTGATTAGTAAGGGAACCAATTAACCAAATATGTTATGGTCTTCTCAGCCTGATGCTGTAATAGATCATCATCTACATCTCTCTGTGCTGGAATACCGGACGATCGGAGGTATAGCTCATAGTCATTGATATAAAATCGGAATTGCGTTTGTGAAACCAATGATAGATTTTGTGGCTCTTCTCAAGTCTTTCTCATTGTTCTTTGTTTGGGATGTATGCAGTTCCTTGCGCAAAGAAATAACTTCTGATGCCATATTTGCCACCTGGAGAGTGGCCTGTAGCAGCTTTGCTCTACATTGACGTGTAATGCACCAGTGGCATTACTGGTATGCTGTATACTTCCTACTGAATCCAATGATACCTTGAACATTTGCATGTTGACTGATAGTTTTTGAATAGTTAGGACTTGTGAAAGAGTGACACTGACTCTCCGGTTTTGGATAAGTTCATTTGACCCGAGGATGGGTTGTGTCAAGACTCAGGGTGTCATTAATTATACTGGAATGTGTCTGGCATAGTTCCAATGTTCATACTCAAAGAACATTGGACATAGGCGTTAGAGTGGAGATAAATGCATGTCACGGTCAGTTTCCTTTGCCCAAATACTAGTAATCAGAATAAGGCAAGACTTACTTACATTGGATAGGGACAATCTTTTTTGCTTTTGTGGGTTTCTCAAAAGCAGGATCAATGTATGTGAAAATACCATAACATGTAAAAAAACATTGTCAATAACGGATAAGCTCCCAGTTGTTTATTGTGCAATTACTACTTTTCTGATTTATGAGCCATTTTAAAATATTTATTTATTACATATTTATTTTATTTTTAGACATTATATTTATTTACTTATACTAATGAATTAAATTACTTTTTTAAAAAAAAATTATAGTTAAAAGTACAATACTAGCACTTTTATTTCTGGAAACGTCCAATATTACACGTAACTTTAAATTTTCGTGTTTATTTTACATATCGTATAATCTATATATACACACATATTTTATTTATTTATTCATTCTTTTATATATTCATTTAATGTATAACATTTTATTATTAAAATAGTCACTGTTTCAGTAAAGAACTAGAGCCTTTATTTCTGGAAACATTCAATATGTATGACAAATAACTTTAAATGGTAACGTAAATTCGTTTCAATGTCACGTAACGTAAACTACATTGTCTTCTGGACATTTGTTTGCTTCGTTAGATTTTGGTTTTTAACATGTTTGATAAATAATATAAAATATACATACCGTTTTGTTGCATATAATTATTTTTTGAGTATTGCATTTTCAAAACATGATAATGGCAACATAATTCAAATGGATGACACGCCGTTATATCCCCACTCTTATTTGGCAAACATAATTCATTTGTAACAAAAGCATACCCTTTCAGGAAAATATATCCTTCAAAATTCCCCCAGAGTAGGGATGGCCTCTTTTGGTAACTTACGATCTAGTTATTATTAACTGTATTAATGATTTTTTGGTAACAAAGAGGGTGTAACGTAAACTACAGTATATTTTCATATCTGCATTATGTTGAAAAGGCTGTCTAAATTAAACAATTCATAAATAACATAAATATGGTAGTATTTGTTGTTCATACGCACATGTTTTAATTATATTCAAATTTATTCAAGGTGTTCTGGAATTGTTATGGTAGCCTAATTGTCACGTGCGTTACACACAAACGCCCCAACGCTCAGATGGCACACATGTCTCATTTTGAAGATTTTTGTATGAACTTTCAGATAAATCATAACTTCCCCGTTGGGTGTGGGGGGGGGGGGGGGGGGGGAGGGGGTCTATAGCCAGCTCAAGGACTAATAGGCATTCATAATCAAAATGTTCCCAATAAAAAATCAGAAGATGAACTACATGTATTCTTGCCGAATAATATTTAAGTATAATACTAAATATCATTTGAATAAAATCAAATCTCTCTGAACAATATACATGGAATAAACAACTTTAGACATTTTTGCAAAACTGCCACTGTCCAATTAAATGTGTCAATACGTTATAATAATTCTAACAGTGATTTTGATTGGATAAATGAGTCTATCGATACGTCAGTGCTTAGACTAATTTTACAAAAGAAAACATTTACGAAAGAAATTCTTTCTGAAAATGGGATGTTTTGAGAGGAGGGTTTTGTAAAACACAGAATTAAAAAAAAAGGCCTAAGCGAGTTTTTTGACAGTTATATGGGTGTAAAACTAGGAGAACTTTTATCTCCTCTATTGTTTACTTTTTTCATTAATGATATGTATGATGTATTGCATAATGGAACGTTTGAATCAATAACGATTGAGGAAATGCAAATATAAATACTTCTATTATTGTTTGCTGATGACACTATTTAGTTTTCATATACAAAAGAAGGTTTGTAGAGTTTACTTGATAAGCTGTGTGTGTATTGCAATAAGTGGGGTATTGTTGTAAATAGTGATAAAACAGTTGTAATGACATTTAAAAATGGTACGAGAATTGAAAATGTAGACATATTTTATAATGGTAGTACATTGAAAAACGTAAAGACATTTACTTATCTAGGTGTTACATTGTCTGCAAATTGTTCATTTTATCATACTCAAAAAGTCTTATTCCAAAAAGCCATGAACGCTTTGTTTTCACTTAATTCATTATTTGAGGCTGTGCCAACAAATGTCTCTGAAGAAATTAAACTTTTCGATACCATGGTAGCACCAATATTACATTATGGTTGTGAAATATAGAGGTTTCATGCTGCACTAGACATAAAAGGAATACACATTAAATTTTTAAAACAAGTTCTTGGTGTACGAGCTCAAACTACTAACAATTCTGTTTATGGAAAACTGGGAAGATTTCCTCTAGCCGTAATTAGAAAAATGAGAATTATAAAATACTGGTTTAAGATAATGAAATCAACGGAACCATTAAAGCATACAATATTTTATGTCGAGGTACCTTCGTAAACGACAATTCATGGGCGTTTCAAGTAAAACAACTTTTAGATAGTTTGGGATTTGGCTACATATGAAATAACAGTACGGTATCAAATCTGCAAGTTCAAAAGGTTATTGAAAGGATTTCAGACCTTTATCTACAAACATGGTATTCTGAAATTAATAACTCACCCAAGCTTGAAACATATGTCAAAATTAAAAAAAGATGTGAGATTAAACAATATTTAAATTCCGTTGCTAATATAAATCATTAGCATACAGCACTAGCTAGATTTAGATGTTCTGCACACAAACTTGCAACTGAAGAAGGTCGATTTCGAAATATTGAACGTAATATGAGGTTATGTACAAAATGTAATACGAATGTTGTAGAAAACGAGTATCATCTTTTAATGGTATGTCCTAAATACAGAAATATACGTAATGACTGTTTTCCAAATTAATACTGTTCTTGGCCAGCTAGTCAAACTTTTGTGTCACTTATGAACACACACGCAACTGGACTGTTAATACGATTAGCAAAATATATATCTAGCCGACGAACTTAGAAATAGTGATAATTAGTGTTTCTATTTGCATATATGTGTAAACACATTTGCATGTAATATAACGTTTGTTTGTTAATTCAAATACATATATCTTGCATCTTATATACCTATATATCAATAAGGCTCGAGCCTCATCGCCAAATATGATATCTGAGAACTATGTTATTACCATGTATTCTACAAACGATTTATGATGTTATTTTTTTCCCTTTTAAATACTTACATGTTGGTTCCGTTATATCCATTCAATCAAAAGACAATTAGACTTAATCCTTGACTAATCATTTTTGATAAATAATCTACTTCTATAATTTTTTTGAAATAGTCAATGACAACAAGGTAATTTCTACCTTTGATTTCAAACAAATCTGCTGCTATCTTGTTTCAAGGTCCTTCGCCATCTTCATGTTGTTCTAGTTTTTCAGTGCTATTTCGCGGCTTCATCTCCTGGCATTGCTCACAATTATCTGCCATTTGCTTGATTTCTTTGGCCATTGCAGGCCAGAACAAAGTTTCACGTGCCCTTCGCATCATACTGTCATAACCTAGATGGGCAGCATATAATCGCTTCTTTATGTTTTCCTTTTGTGATTGCGGAATCCGCACGGCTTCTCCTTTGAGGATTAATCTGTCCATGTGACTTAGAGTGTCTCTCATTGGAAAATATGGTGTCAAACTCGGGTCAACATGTTCTTTGCTCTCAGGCCATCCATTTACTATGACCTTGATCAACTCCTGCACCACGTTATCCTTTGCTGTAGCTTCTCTCAATTCCATCAAATGCGCTTACATCCATAATTCTGGGACGTTTGCTGCATTCTTCATCTTTTGTTTCCAAGAATAAACGACTGAGGGTGTCTGCGATTACCAAATATATACCCTTAACGAAATGGAATTCTAAATCATAGCGAAAAAGTTTCATTATAATGTAATGTAATCTCTTTGGGGCTTGGCTCAGAGGCTTTTTGAGAGTTGTCTCAAGTGGTTTATGGTCATATTGCACGATTGTTTTTCTGCCGTATGTATATTGGTCGAAACGCTCCAGTCCAAATAAGACATAATTTGCTTATTTTTCAATTTGTGGCCAATTGCGTTCAGCTGGTCTCAGAGCCCGTGAGGCAAATTCAGCAGGTTTACCATCTTGTAGCAGGACTGCACCCATTCCGTCCTTGCTGCTGTCGACTTGTATTACGACTTCTTTTCCTTGATCGAAATATGCAAGAACTGGTGCCACCGTTAGCTACTTTTTGACAGAGTTTAATGCTTCCTCGCATGCCTGTGTCCACTCCCAGGGTACACCTTTACGTGTCAAATTTCTGATCGGTTCTAATGTGCTGGCAAGGTCTGGCAGGAATTTTGCGTGATGTCTGTCGGTGTTTTCATTCTGAGGATTGCTTACATTTTTGCGTTGTCTGGCATCACTCCTTTGTCAGTGATTTTGTGTCCTTGGAAACTGATTTCCTTTCCAACTGCTTTCTTCTCATCATTGAGAACAATGTTCTGCTCTTCACATCTCTTTTAGAATTTTTTTTTCAGATTTTCATTGTTGTCACGATTGGCTGCTTCTTCATCGTTACAACAACCAACAACAATGATGTTTTCCGCAATTGTAAATACACCATCTAACCGCATTAGCGATATATTGATTGGCTGAGGGTCTATACAAACACGCAAATTCCCGTTTTTTTGTTTCTTTACAACAGCCATTTGGCTAACCCATTTTGTAGGTTCAGTGACTGGTATCAAAATACCACGATCTACCAAAGAGTCGAGCTCCTGTTTTACTTCATCGCGAATCGCGATCGGTAACTTTCTACATGGAGGTGCTTTAGGCGGAACACTACTATCGACTTGCAGGTGGGCCTCTCCTAAATCACCGAGCTCTCTGGTTACCTCTGATATGAATTTCTCAGAGTTAATTGTTATTAAATTCAATTTCTGGATGGTGTTGATACCAAGCAAACAATCAAAGTTGTTTGGTACCACTACAAAGTCAACTTCAGATTCTTCCCCAGTGTGTGGATTGATAATTGTTAAAGTTGTTCCCCCCAACGGAGTCATTGACAACTTGTTCCACATTCCTAGTTTAGTCTTACTTTTTAGCGATTGTTCCTTGTTTACAAACTTCTGACAAATGGTGTTTACGTCCGCTGCTCTGTATTGCTGAAATTTGATTTCACAGCCATTTACATTCATTGCAGCGGTAACCATATTGCGGGATGGTGACTGAACAGCAGCCATCCAATATTCATCATTACTATCATCATCATAATCATTACTAGTTTCATCCTTCTCAACTGAATGTACTTTTCTATATATTTTTTTGAAATGATTCCTTCCATTACATGCATCACATGTTTTTCCCCATGCTGGACACTTTTCTTTTTTAAATTCATGTGTATACCCACAGAAATCACACTATTTACTGGTCGAATTCCTCGGTTTAGTTTAGAACTTTGGACGGGCACCTTGGTTGACAAACTTGGGGTTTAAACGCGATTTGTTTTCTTTCAGTTTCTGGTCAGTTACTTTCTGAACTGTTTGTTCTTTTGAATCCCTTATCTCTTTGACATGTTTGTTGGACTGTTCATAGGCACGGCACATTTTGATTGTATTGTCTAAGTCAAGTTTATCTTCACGTAAGAGCAGTTCTTGAAGTTTTCCGGTTACACTGAAAACAATCTTATCTCGGATCATTCTGTCTTTCTCTCCAAAATTGCATGAATTGGCACGAGTCCTTATTTCAGTCAAAAAGTGTTCGAAACCAGGGGATAAATATTAACAATGATCCACCACAGAGTGAGACAACAGTTTCGACGAATAATTATGAACCGCAAATGGACAATCAAGTACTTTTAGATATCACCCAATCTGAAAACATGGACGTTAATATATCAGAGCGACCAAAACATATTCGCCGAGAACCAGCGTATCTGAAAGACTATGTTAAATTCTAGGAAGCCATTTCCATAAACTTTGAACAAAACTTTCGTAAACTGTTGAGAAAATGCCATTGAAGAAATTTTCGTGAACTGTTTAGAAGATGTCATTTCAAATCTATGTAATATTTGGAATTTATTGCCAATTAGAGATCGATAGAAACTAGTCATTTTACTGCCAGTATATTTATTTGTTACGCTCATTTGTAATTGAAATATGGCAATTTGAGATTGTATATGTTTAATTTTAGCCTCAACATATTCAGATGTTTTTGTTATTAAACGTTTGATTTAGGCACAGCAATCAGATATTTTAATGTAGTTTACGTTTCTTTGAGTGAAAGGTTTAAAAATCTCCTATAATTTTGATAATGTTAATAACTTTTAAAAAGAAAGAGATGTTGATAATGTTAAGAACTTTAAAGAAAAAGGGATGTTAATAATATTACTTTCATTAAAAATAATCTTTATTATGCTTCTTGTTTCGTTCAATATATTCAATACTGATTCGTACAATATATGCAAACGTTAGAAATACGTAACGAGATCGATTGCTTAAATCTACCTGTTAGTAGATTAAGATGAAGTTCTCCTGATAGAAAACTACTTATCAACAATAATCACTATAGTATTGATAACATAAGTGGTAATATCCATTCGTAGGTGTAACAGAGTCACGTGTATATTTTGTCACTAATTATCCTCGTGATCTCAACGTTTGTATAGTGCGTGGGGTTCGTTGAAGTAAATTATAAATTGTATTTTATGGGTAAACGGGTTAACAATTTAAACTTTATTAGTCAGATACATGAATGGTTAATGGATGTAACGGTAGTCAGAGCTTCTATGTATTGTTCCAAAGTCCTTAAATATAAATGTTTTTTGAACACAATCTTGATAATGGTAATAACATGTGACAAAATTGATAGAACGTAATAATTATAACTTATAACTGTTTCTCTGAAATATATATATTCATTCTCTATATGAAGTATGTTTGCTTTGTTTAGGCAATACACATGTAAATGTTATGCCAAATAAAATATTGAATTGAATTGAATTGTTATACCGAATATGTGTAATGGTCACGCTCGATCGGTGGTCGTATCATTTTCAAACCATTGTCGGCATATTGTCAACTTTTGAAGTGCGGAATCAAATATAATTAAAAGTCATTCCTTTTGAAAGGCGGTAAAAAATAATATAATAGCGTGGGAAGTGAACGCGCTTCGACTTAATTGTTATATGAAATCTGGGATGGAGATTGGCATATAGGGCCCTTATAAAATGGGTGCTAAATCGGGAGTGTTTTTTTTCGTGAGACAATGATTAAGATTTAGTGCGAAAGGTAAATGTAGAAATTCACAAATATGTTATTGTAAAACAATCATGGATATGCATACAGGTAAGTGAGTATCATACTATCTCTACAAACATCTTTTTATTAAATACGTGTTTGTATGCTAAATTTTCTTTAAATTCAAAATGAGCCAATATATCTACGGAAAAATGCTATAATCAACCCGCAAGTTGGACCATCATGTCATAAATAAATCGAAATGGTTGATTTCAAAAAGGTATCAAATAGTTACACTTTGACACGTTTTCAATAAATGACGCGTTCTGTTTTTGTTTTTTATGCTCCGCCACGAAAGTGGTGCAGGCATATAGTGTTACCCTTGTCACGTCCGTACGTCCCGTTTTCACATTCAAGTTTTTTACTAAGTCAATTTCTCAGATACCAAAAAACGTACAGTTTTCAAATTTTATACGCACATCTATATGGCAGCAATATGTGCCATATGTGCCATATGTTCCTACCCGAATCAGGTCAATATAAATGACCTTGACCTACTTTCTTTATTTAACATTAAAGTTTTATATTCAAGTTTTTTATTATGTCCATTACTCTGATACCAGAAGCAGTACATTTTTTAAACTTCATACACGCTTACATCTATATGACATCAAAATCAGGTCAATGTAAGTGTCCTTGACCTACTTTTAACACTTTGATAATTTAGATTAAAATTTATATTGACGTTTTTAGAACAAATGAGCCGAAGGCTCAAAGTGATCTATTTGGATCACTCTTCGTCGTCCGTCGTCGTTAACGTTTGCTTCAAACGACTTCTCCTCGGAAACTGCTTGACCATCTCTGACCAAACTTCACATGGATGATACTTAGATCAATGGTTTTAGATTTGTTAAAATTAGGTCAGCGCGATATCCAAGATGGCCGCCATTACCATATCTGGTCGAAATCTTAAACAATCTTCTTCTCAAGAACCGCTGGATAGATTTCGACAGTTTCTCTTTTAAAATGATCGCCAATGTCTAGATTATCAAGTTTGTTCAAGTAAAGTCCCCGGGGTCAAAAATGGCCGTGCCCCGGGGGTTCAGAGATTGTATATTGAGATTTTGCATGTTTTTCATAGACTTATATAGGAAAAAACTTCTTTTTCTGAAACCACCAGGCACAGTCTACCCAGTTTGTTCAATTGGTGAACCTGGGGTCAAATGTGTCTCCCTCACAGGCGTCACAGTTTTACATAGGAAAAATAAAATTCAAATCTTCTTCTATGAAACTACAAGAGCCAGAGGTTTAATATTTTGCATTTACTATAAGCTTATGGTCCTTTACCAAGTTTGTTGAAATGGTGATCATGGGGTCACATTTGGCCCCGCCCCAGGGGTCACTTGTTTTACATAGACTTGTATAGGGAAAAACTTTTAAAAATATACTTTTTACATTCGACTGTTGCGTTTTGGTAACTTTCTCATGAACTGTATACACTAGACCTTTCAAACTTTTCTTATAGCTGTATCTTGGTTAGAACGTGACAAAGCAAATGTGAATGTGATCTTCACCCTCCATGCGAAATGCAAATAACTTAGTAATTCTTACATTTACGTCACTTTCTCATGAACTTTAATTATGCACTAACAGATGTTTTGACCTTAGGTTATAGTTTAATCTTTGGAAGAAAAAAACTCTTTTGACATAGTTGTGTCATGGGTAGTTCATCTTTTTGGACACAGGGGTTTCATCCATGACATTGATCTACTTTTTTGTGTGAAGATTTAACAATGTCATGTTGTTTTTAAATTAATAGATTTAAATATCATCTATAAGCAAAATTTTAACTCCGTTGTTTTTAGTCATTAAACATTTTACAAACGTTCATTTAAACTTTCTAAGTCCCGTCCCCGTTAGGCGGGACGTGTTAATCCGCAAACTTCTCGTACATTGAGTTGTATAGGAACATCTTAAAAATCTTTTTCTCCGAAACTACAAGAGCCCGAGGTCTAATAGTTTGCATGTAATCACAAGACCCTCTACCATGTTTGTTCAAATGGAGAACCCAGGGTAAATTATATTTTTTTAGTAAAAGTTAACCACCCATGTTTCTTGCTAATATCAACATTATTGCAATTTCCATGGTAATTTTTCAAATAAGAAGTCGTCGCATCAAATTGCTTTTGCCAACTCAGTCAATAAATAAGGCAATCATGTTAGATCCGTTATGTATATATGAATTATTTGTGTTATTCAACATAACTATATTTCTTTTATAAGGATATTGGTGGTACATGTGTTATTATTTAATTATTTCATTTTCTTATTGGTCCCAGCTGGTGATGGGCCACAGAAATAGCCAACTGTTGTCACAACAGGATGTACATCTCCCCCAATATGGCCTAGAATCTGAATACCTACTACGGGTTTGAATTGAATACATACATGTGATATCTCACTCTGTGAGACCAAAACTCACAGAATTTCATCTCTTTGCAAGTTGAAAATCTGTGTGATTTGGGCATCTCACTGAAAACATTGTGAAAAGAAAACAAATTTAAAAGCTTGTAAATGACATTTTACTATTTTATTGTATCATGAAATGTTTTAAAAAGCTTCAATGTATGAATATATTAAAAAAATCTTAAATCTCACAGATTGTGGCTTCCAAAATATCACATGTATGTGAATGGGGATCAAGAACATGACATTCATGTTCAGGAGTCATCTTCATCTCCATTATTGTCATATATGATCATCACCGTTCCCCATTCCAACCTTGTCATATATGATCATCATCGTTCCCCATTCCAACCTTGTCATATTTGATCATCACCATACCCCATTCCAACCTTGTCATATATGATCATCACCATACCCCATTCCAACCTTGTCATATATGATCATCACCGTTCCCCATTCCAACCTTGTCATATTTGATCATCACCATACCCCATTCCAACCTTGTCATATTTGATCATCACCATACCCCATTCCAACCTTGTCATATATGATCATCACCGTTCCCCATTCCAACCTTGTCATATTTGATCATCACCATACCCCATTCCAACCTTGTCATATATGATCATCACCGTTCCCCATTCCAACCTT
Organism: Cyrtodaria siliqua; assembly: GCA_037043455.1. Lineage (NCBI taxonomy): Eukaryota > Metazoa > Mollusca > Bivalvia > Adapedonta > Hiatellidae > Cyrtodaria > Cyrtodaria siliqua. The sequence goes on from JAWPHD010016659.1 coordinate 17,234, forward strand.
GTCATATTTGATCATCACCATACCCCATTCCAACCTTGTCATATATGATCATCACCATTCCCCATTCCAACTTTGTCATATTTGATCATCACCGTTCCCCATTCCAACTTTGTCATATTTGATCATCACCATTCCCCATTCCAACTTTGTCATATTTGATCATCACCATACCCCATTCCAACTTTGTCATATTTGATCATCACCATTCCCCATTCCAACTTTGTCATATTTGATCATCACCATACCCCATTCCAACTTTGTCATATTTGATCATCACCATTCCCCATTCCAACCTTGTCATATATGATCATCACCATTCCCCATTCCAACCTTGTCATATTTGATCATCACCATTCCCCATTCCAACCTTGTCATATTTGATCATCACCATTCCCCATTCCAACCTTGTCATATTTGATCATCACCATTCCCCATTCCAACCTTGTCATATTTGATCATCACCATTCCCCATTCCAACCTTGTCATATTTGATCATCACCATTCCCCATTCCAACCTTGTCATATTTGATCATCACCATTCCCCATTCCAACCTTGTCATATTTGATCATCACCATTCCCCATTCCAACCTTGTCATATTTGATCATCACCATTCCCCATTCCAACCTTGTCATATTTGATCATCACCATTCCCCATTCCAACCTTGTCATATTTGATCATCACCATTCCCCATTCCAACCTTGTCATATATGATCATCACCATTCCCCATTCCAACTTTGTCATATTTGATCATCACCATTCCCCATTCCAACTTTGTCATATTTGATCATCACCGTACCCCATTCCAACCTTGTCATATTTGATCATCACCGTTCCCCATTCCAACCTTGTCATATATGATCATCACCATTCCCCATTCCAACCTTGTCATATTTGATCATCACCGTTCCCCATTCCAACTTTGTCATATTTGATCATCACCATTCCCCATTCCAACCTTGTCATATTTGATCATCACCATTCCCCATTCCAACTTTGTCATATTTGATCATCACCGTACCCCATTCCAACCTTGTCATATTTGATCATCACCGTTCCCCATTCCAACCTTGTCATATTTGATCATCACCGTTCCCCATTCCAACCTTGTCATATTTGATCATCACCGTTCCCCATTCCAACCTTGTCATATATGATCATCACCGTTCCCCATTCCAACCTTGTCATATTTGATCATCACCATTCCCCATTCCAACCTTGTCGTATATGATCATCACCGTTCCCCATTCCAACCTTGTCGTATTTAATCATCACCGTTCCCCATTCCAACCTTGTCATATTTGATCATCACCATTCCCCATTCCAACCTTGTCATATATGATCATCACCATTTCCCATTCCAACCTTGTCATATTTGATCATCACCATTCCCCATTCCAACCTTGTCATATTTGATCATCACCATTCCCCATTCCAACCTTGTCATATTTGATCATCACCATTCCCCATTCCAACCTTGTCATATTTCATCATCACCATTCCCCATTCCAACCTTGTCATATATGATCATCACCGTCCCCCATTCCAACCTTGTCATATTTGATCATCACTATTCCCCATTCCAACCTTGTCATATTTGATCATTACCATTCCCCATTCCAACCTTGTCATATATGATCATCACCATTTCCCATTCCAACCTTGTCATATTTGATCATCACCATTCCCCATTCTAACCTTGTCATATTTGATCATCACCATTCCCCATTCCAACCTTGTCATATTTGATCATCACCGTTCCCCATTCCAACCTTGTCATATTTGATCATCACCGTTCCCCATTCCAAGCTTGGCATATATGATCATCACCGTCCCCCATTCCAACTTTGTCATATATGATCATCACCATTCCCCATTCCAACCTTGTCATATTTGATCATCACCATACCCCATTCCAACCTTGTCATATTTGATCATCACCATTCCCCATTCCAACCTTGTCATATTTGATCATCACCATTCCCCATTCCAACCTTGTCATATTTGATCATCACCATACCCCATTCCAACCTTGTCATATATGATCATCACCGTTCCCCATTCCAACCTTGTCATATTTGATCATCACCGTTCCCCATTCCAACCTTGTCATATATGATCATCACCGTTCCCCATTCCAACCTTGTCATATTTGATCATCACCATTCCCCATTCCAACCTTGTCATATTTGATCATCACCATTCCCCATTCCAACCTTGTCATATTTGATCATCACCATTCCCCATTCCAACCTTGTCATATTTGATCATCACCGTTCCCCATTCCAAGCTTGGCATATATGATCATCACCGTCCCCCATTCCAACTTTGTCATATATGATCATCACCATTCCCCATTCCAACCTTGTCATATTTGATCATCACTATTCCCCATTCCAACCTTGTCATATTTGATCATCACCATACCCCATTCCAACCTTGTCATATTTGATCATCACCATTCCCCATTCCAACCTTGTCATATTTGATCATCACCATTCCCCATTCCAACCTTGTCATATTTGATCATCACTATTCCCCATTCCAACCTTGTCATATTTGATCATCACCATTCCCCATTCCAACCTTGTCATATTTGATCATCACCATTCCCCATTCCAACCTAATATGACCAAAGCTAATAAATGTTTGTAAAACACCGTCCATTCATTTCTTTATGTGCTTTATGTGCTGTACCGGTACTACAACTGTTACTCGACATAGGTCACCCTCTAGAAAATACAAAAACAACTATTTACTTTCTTTCATTGCTTTATTAATATATGGCAAAACCAATCAATCAAACAGTCTATTAAACAGCTATCAATCAATCAATCACTCAAACAGTCTATCAAACAGTCTATCAAACAATACTTTCTGAAAAGCAGTTTATAAACAAGGAGCAATGAAACAGAAAGAAAATACAACTTAAAAGAAAATACAATTTAACCAAATAACCTGCCTCTCAATCACAACTCTTGTGTAAAGTTTTATAGGTAGTGATTTTGAGTATGATTTTATTTTGTTTTATTTGTTCGTGGTTTAAGGCCATTTTTCAGCACATTTTAGGCTATGTATGATGGTATTTGTAGTGGTGAAGGCAGACCGCTCACTTATTCCTGGGTAGAACCACTCCGTGAGTACTGCATACCTCCTCCCATCCGTAAGAATCGACACTTTCTCACTTAAACATCGAGCTCGAGCGCAGTTCCAAACCATTATCAAGTAATTTAGCCTTATCAACAAAAAATAAAAGAAATAAAATTGGAGAGCCAGATTTAACACGTTAGTTGCAAAATTAATGTATGATTTAAAAACTTATGCATATTCGCTCACTTGATCTTATTTTCTTTAAATTTTATTAAATGATCAATAACCTATACGTACAGATTGTGGTAAATTTAATAGTGTTAATAGTGTTACATGTTATAATAAAATCCACTTTGCTACGAAACATGCTTTTTTATGAATAGTTTTTGTGACCTGGTACACACGATGATGTTTTTCCTAGGCTGAATTTATAGTTAACCAAAGCCTACCTGCAGGCGCGTAGCTAGATCATGTTTTTGTCATACGCGAGCTGGATTGCAATATTAGCTAATGCTTTGAAATGCATTATTTTTGTTTGTTTTCTTCTCAACATTTTCTACGCATCTGGTGTATCTGTGTTTATCTCAGCAGCTGACGCCTGACATCCAATGAGAATCGAGAGATTTTCAAAATTTGGCCCTCTTGTTAGAAAAAAGTTTTTGCAAGATACAAGAGATGCAAGATACCCAACATTTATATCAATGAGCTTCGACAGAACATATGTACGTATTATAAAATTCAGAAGCATCTAAAATAGAAAAAAGTATGGGATTGAATTATAATAACATGAACTATGCCATACGAACAAACATAAACTTCTTTAAGGCACATTAAAAGCACATTCACATTAAACACGCACATACAAGCATACATACATAGTGTCAAAACCGGCAGAATTATTGTGATAATACAGATAATATTAAAACTTTATGTCGTTCAAGCTATTGTAAATTATATAAAATACATTTAATCTACGTCAATTATTCAGTCATATTTATGAATGTAACTAACAATATGACCGGGACTGTCCCAACCTACTCTAGGTAGGTCCCTTAGTAACCTATCTTCGGATATGCCCGTGTGATTCGTTCCGTTACTCTCCATGATAGTGGAGAGGTTAACTCGTAACCCTACCATACAAATCACCATTGGCAGCTATACCAATGTTAAGCATAAGTAGAGGTCAACTGCATGGGAGTTCCACAATTAAGTGAATCCTTACTTTGTTCCCATGTTTGAGATTTCAGTTTATTATGTATCACTGATTAAAAGTAAGAATTATAACACCTACATGTCTAGCTCTTGTTTTATATATAAGTGTTTGGACTGGGTAGAAGTTACAATAACTATACCGTTTATGTTATTGTGCACATTAAGTAATGTACAATTCCCATTATTCCAAAAAGTAGATATAAAAGTCGAAGAGGAAAGGTAGCATTCAACGCCCACAGTCAACCAAAAACACGCACAAAAGCAAGCATGAATAAAGGCAATATATGACATCACAAACATAAAAGAGCTGTCAATAGAGCTACCACCATGGAAAGGTCAGTGACAAAAAAGACCGCTGGGGTGTTTAAACCAGGTTTTAGGGTGCACCAAACCACTCTTACTCGTCATCCACAAACAACGGGACAGTGTAAATAAAGATATTCCCGCCAGGTTATAAAAAAGTATATTCCCTAACAAATAGGGCAGCATTAAGAATCAATATACATATATATCAAATCTGGAACACTGAAGCGGCTTCATGTGTCACCATGTAATCTGTATCCTGGGGTCCAGTCTGTAGTGTTATCCTGGGGTCCAGTCTGTAGTGTTTTCCTGGAGTCCAGTCTGTAGTGTTATCCTGGTGTCCAGTCTGTAGTGTTATCCTGGGGTCCAGTCTGTAGTGTTATCCTGGGGTCCAGTCTATAGTGTTAAAGGCGTATATCATGTTGTTTTTTCGTGGTGGTCTAGACGTCCGACTTAAAATTTACAAATAGTGGTATTTTCTAATCTAAAGGGTAATGCATGATGCATGAGCCTAAAAACTCTATATTTACAAGGACATTCATTCCGCAGTTTTACAATCTAGATTCATCTAGAAAAAGTCTGATGTAACCACTATAAAAGGAAAATATTATTATCAAATTAAAAATAAAAAATACCCGAAACAACAGAAATAAAGCAAAACAAAAAGCATAAAACTAAGAGTAAATAAGAGTAATTTCCCTTTATATAAAACATGTTTCAACATCTCCAGTAAGTTTAACTTTCACTAAAATACCATTGAACAATTTATTTTGGATGAATATTTTGATCAACAATTGTGTGTGTCTTTAATGGTAAACCAACATACAAATTAGTTTATTTTTCCCAGAAATAAGCATTTCGCGACAAATTGTTTTAAACATTAAATAGTACATAGGATTAATGTCAATATCCCTTGGATTACACTTGTATTACAAACAGTATTATATACAAAATAATGAGCACACACTCCTACAGAAACTTGCTACTGTAGGAAGTGGACAATCGCGTATGTTTGTAGGGTTAAACATGCATTACACGTGAGACTCATGGCTCTTATGCGGGTGGTATGTACCTACCGTAGAATCATGGCTCTTATGGGGGTATGTACCTATGGTAGGCCACCATAAGAGCCATGATTCTCACGTCTTAACGTACATGTGAACGTTGTTTTCTTTTGTATTGCTTTCGTATATTTCTTTTCCATAATTCCCGAATTTGGTGTAATGCATTTATTTACTCAAACTTTGTCAAACAAAGCAATAAGGACAAACACTATATGACCTTGACCGTATATGTATGCGCGCGCATTGCAAGAGCCCATGCGATACATATGCCCTCGTGCATAATTGCCAGTTCACTTTTAGCAATGTGTCCATTAAGAAACACAATTACTTGATTTTCCCGTTTAGAATGAAACACGACACTCTTTATATTCTTTTTAAAACTCGCGACATTAATTGTTTTTGCATAAACAATACTAAATGTTTATTATATTGCATGCCACTACTATAAGTTACAATAACGAAGAAAATTGAAAAACTTCCAAGTTGTAAGACGTAAGGCTATACCATACTCACCAAAAAATGAAAGTACCCCTTATGATTGCTGGTATTCCCATAGACCCGTATTTGAGGGTGTAGGACAGTTTAAACAGCACTCACTTTAATTAAACAAGTGTTGATGTTTGTAAGCACACTTGACTGAGCACTAAATATTCCATTAACAGTTTCAAATTTTGCTAAGTAATACTCTTTTATGGATGCTATGGAAACTTTAAAGGGAGGTAATTTGATGATTTTTGATAATCAAAATCTCCTACTTACACAATCGGTGTTGTCTTTTTGTGATTTTTTTCGGAAGCAACGTTTAGAGAATATTGTCTTGGACAAATTTGGGTAATTTTCTGAGATTTGATGTGTTTTACCAAAAATGCATGTTTTAAGAAAGAGGGGATAACTCCCATGTGTACTGAACTTTTCAAAACAATCTTCTGTTTGGACTATTGGTGGTGATCTATCTAATTAGTCAATATACATCATTAATTATTTCCTGTTATGCTGTCTATATAACAAGGGAAAGAAAAAGGGGTACTTTTTTATTTTTGCTCAGTATAGTATATGCAAGAAGTTTCAAAGTCAGTATGACTCTCAACGTGTTTATGTTAAGTAAAGGGACACATGGCAATCTTGATTTTAAATAAGTGTCCAATATTATTTTGACTTTAAACCTTCTTGTATTTATATTAAATAACATGTTGTTTTTTGGGGTTATAAAAAATAATAAATATTAATGATTGAACAAATGTAACTTTTGTAGAAAACTAACAGGAGGCCGTGAGTTTTTAAAATATCAAGATTGCCATGTGTCCCTTTTACTGCTTGATTCACACTTAAATATACTGTGTGTCTCTTTATATGGGAAGCATTGGTTCATCATTTTCGAAGTTTGACTGCAAATACAAACGTCTTAAGCGAAAACGGAAGCATGTGCTCATTTCTGTCGTTCTGTATATCTTGAATAGAAGGTGCGTCTGTATCAGCCAATCAGAAACGATACCAGAATCTCGGTAAAAGTCATACGTTTTTTAGAAGAACTGTTCTAGATGTTCGTCTTGAAATCAAGCAAGCGTCGCAGATGATCTAGACTAGAACATGACCAAACTACACGGTGTTCTGCTGAGCTTCAAGGGTAGGCATTGGTGTAAACGTCCGCCCAGGCTGGTTGTTTCCGGCGTGGTTGGGATTATCGACGGAAACTGTAAATATATATAGACGTGTTTATCGCACTTTAGACTCATTTAGATCCCTCCTTTTCAAGATGTCTGCAAGTATGACACTTTTTAAAACAAACGGCATATGCTTTTTTCTTGTCACGTTTGAATTCTTCTATGAATGACTACTACTAAAGATTAACTCTGTCTCTCTGTCTGTCTGTCTGTCTGTCTGTCTGTCTGTCTGTCAGTCTGTCTGTCTTTCTTTCTCTCTCTCTCTCTCTCTCTCTCTTTCTCTCTCACCACAAACCACTTCATATCCAATGTTCTTTTACTTAGCAGAACAAATTAAAAATGTATGTAGTGGGAATTATTTGGTTGTTATCCACAACAATGATGTTTAAACAATCCAATATTTAAACTCCAAAATATCACATATATTGTTTCAACTGTCATGTATTCATATCATTATGTGAAGGAAACAGATGTATACAAGCTTATATAGCTTCCTTCTGAATCCTTTTCACATGTTTGTAACATCTTTGAATGTCTGTATAATAAGCAATGTAAATTGTAAACCATTTCTGAATAAAATATAAAGACAATGATTGACAATGTGTTAGTGTATCTAGTCGAAATTCAAGACCGTTTTCAAGAAAAAACAAAATATCTTCGGCACGCTGAATTTTTCCTCGACCATATTTTTCATCCCTAAAAAAACTTGTAAACAAAAGCCGAACACGCAGTAGCGCATATATTGAGTGTGAGACTTTATTCTTGCATACCAGACAACGATATCCATTTTACCGGGGCCAGATATTTCCATCTCTCCCTAGAGTCGAGATAAAATTCACTCGCGCCAACATCCGGTATGCAGGAAAACATGCAAAAGTTAGTAGCTGGCAGCATCAACGCACAACATGTGTCTGATATGCAAGAAAAAGAATCATGGGTATTCAGTTCAGATAGGGAATTCCAACCCTCGGTATAAGTGTTTTAATCGGAACCTCGGTTCTGATAAAAACACATACCTCGGGATGGAATTCCCTTTCTTCACCGGATACCCATGACAGATTCTTATAATCCAACCCCTGTGGAATCTGTACATTGCGGTGAGTGCTTAGTACGAAAGGGGGTGAGGGGGTGAGGGGGTGAGGGGGCAATGTGTCTATTCCCTTCCATATAACTTCAATGTGTGTATTCCCTATAAGTTCAATGAGTGTCTTCCATATAACTTCAATGTGTGTATTCCCTATAACTTCAATGAGTATATTCCCTATAGCTTCAATGAGTGTATTCCCTATAACTTTAATGAGTGTCTTCCATATAATTTCCATGAGTGTCTTCCATATAACTTCAATGTGTGTATTCCCTATAACTTCAATGAGTGTCTTCCATATAACTTCAAAGTGTGTATTCCCTATAACTTCAATGAGTGTCTTCCATATAACTTCAATGTGTGTATTCCCTATAACTTCAATGAGTGTCTTCCATATAACTTCAATGTGTGTTTTCCATATAACTTCAATGAGTGTATTCCCTATAACTTCAATGAGTGTCTCCATATAACTTCAATGTGTGTATTCCCTATAACTTCAATGAATGTCTTCCATATAACATCAATGCGTGTCTTCCGTATAACTTCAATGAGTGCATTCCGTATAACTTCAATGAGTGTCTTCCGTATAACTTCAATGTGTGTATTCCCTATAACTTCAATGTGTGTATTTCCTATAACTTCAATGAGTGTCTTCCATATAACTTAAATGTGTGTATTCCCTATAACTTCGATGAGCGTCTTCCATATAACTTCGATGACCGTATTCCCTATAACTTCAATGAGTGTCTTCCATATAACTTCAATGGGTGTCTTCCATATAACTTCAATGAGTGTCTTCCATATAACTTCAATGTGTGTATTCCCTATAACTTCAATGAGTGTATTTCCTACAACTTCAATGAGTGCATTCCCTACAACTTCAATGAGTGTCTTCCATATAACTTCAATAACCGTATTTCCTTTAACTTCAATGAGCGTATTCACTACAACTTCAATGAGTGCATTCCCTATAACTTTAATGAGTGTTTTCCCTATAACTTCAATGAGAACATTCCCTATAACTTCAATGAGTGTCTTCCATATAACTTCAATGTGTGTATTCCCTATAACTTCAATGAGTGTATTTCCTACAACTTCAATGAGTGCATTCCCTACAACTTCAATGAGTGTCTTCCATATAACTTCAATAACCGTATTTCCTATAACTTCAATGAGCGTATTCACTACAACTTCATTGAGTGCATTCCCTATAACTTTAATGAGTGTTCTCCCTATAACTTCAATGAGAACATTCCCTATAACTTCAATGAATGTATTCCCTATGACTTCAATGAGTGTATTCCCTATGACTTCAATGAGTGTTTTCCCTATAACTTCAATGAGTGTATTCCCTACAACTTCAATGAGTACATTCCCTATAACTTCAATGAGTGTTTTCCCTATAAATTCAATGAGTGCATTGCCTATAACTTATATGAGTGCAACAATGATTCCATATAACTTCAATGATTGTTTTCCCTATGACTTCAATAAGTGTATTCGCTATAACTTCAATGAATGCATTGCCTATAACTTATATCAGTGCAACAATGATTCCATATAACTTCAATGAGTGTTTTCCCTATAACTTCAATGTGTGCATTCCCTAAAACTTCAATGTGTACATTCCCTATAACTTAAATGAGTTCATTCCGTATTACTTCAATGAGTGCATTCCCTATAACTTATATGAGTGCAACAGCAACAATGATTTCATATAACTTCAATGAGTGTTTTCCCTATAACTTCAATGAGTGTATTTCCTACAACTTCAATGTGTGCATTCCCTACAACTTCAATGAGTGTCTTCCATATAACTTCAATAACCGTATTTCCTATAACTTCAATGAGCGTATTCCCTACAACTTCAATGAGTGCATTCCCTATAACTTTAATGAGTATTTTCCCTATAACTTCAATGAGTACATTCCCTATAAATTCAATGAGTGTTTTCCCTATGACTTCAATGAGTGTATTCCATATAGTTTCAATGAATGTATTCCCTATGACTTCAATGAGTATATTCCCTATAACTTCAATGTGTGCATTCCCTATAACTTTAATGAGTGTTTTCCCTATAACTTCAATGAGTACATTCCCTATTACTTCAATGTGTGTTTTCCCTATAACTTCAATGAGTGCATTGCCTATAACTTATATGAGTGCAACAATGATTCCATATAACTTCAATGATTGTTTTCCCTATGACTTCAATAAGTGTATTCCCTATAACTTTAATGAATGCATTGCCTATAACTTATATGTGTGTGCAACAATGATTCCATATAACTTCAATGAGTGTTTTCCCTATAACTTCAATGTGTGCATTCCCTAAAACTTCAATGTGTACATTCCCTATAACTTAAATGAGTGCATTCCGTATTACTTCAATGAGTGTATTCCCTATAACTATAACTTCAATGAGTGCATTCCCTATAACTTATATGAGTGCAACAGCAACAATGATTCCATATAACTTCAATGAGTGTTTTCCCTATAACTTCAATGAGTGTATTCCCTGTAACTTCAATGAGTGTATTCCCTATAGCTTCAATGAGTGTTTTCCATATAACTTCAATGTGTGTATTCCCTATACCTTCAATGGGTGTCTTCCATATAACTTCAATGTGTGTATTCCCTATAACTTCAATGAGTGTCTTCCATATAACTTCAATATGTGTATTCCCTATAACTTCAATGAGTGTCTTCGTGTATTCCCCATAACTTCAATGAGTGTTTTCCATATAACTTCAATGTGTGTATTCCCTATAACTACAATGAGTGTCTTCCATATAACTTCAATGTGTGTATTCCCTATAACTTCAATGAGTGTCTTCCCTATAACTTCAATGGGTGTCTTCCATATAACTCCAATGTGTGTATTCCCTATAACTTCAATGAGTGTCTTCCATATAACTTCAATGAGTGTCTTCCATATAACGTCAATGAGTGTATTCCCTATAGCTTCAATGAGTGTATTCCCTATAGCTTCAATGAGTGTATTCCCTATAACTTTAATGAGTGTCTTCCATATAATTTCCATGAGTGTCTTCCATATAACTTCAATGTGTGTTTTCCATATAACTTCAATGAGCGTATTCCCTATAACTTCAATGAGTGTCTTCCATATAACTTCAATGGGTGTCTTCCATATAACTTCAATGAGTGTCTTCCATATAACTTCAATGTGTGTATTCCCTATAACTTCAATGAGTGTATTTCCTACAACTTCAATGAGTGCATTCCCTACAACTTCAATGAGTGTCTTCCATATAACTTCAATGAGTGTCTTCCATATAACTTCAATGTTTGTATTCCCTATAACTTCAATGACTGTATTCCCTACAACTTCAATGAGTGTCTTTCATATAACTTCAATGTGTGTCTTCCGTATAACTTCAATGTGTGTATTCCCTATAACTTCAATGTGTGTATTCCCTATAACTTCAATGAGTGCACTCCCTATAACTTTAATGAGTGTTTTCCCTACAACTTCAATGAGTACATTCCCTATAAATTCAATGAGTGTTTTCCCTATGACTTCAATGAGTGTATTCCATATAGTTTCAATGAATGTATTCCCTATGACTTCAATGAGTATATTCCCTATAACTTCAATGTGTGCATTCCCTATAACTTTAATGAGTGTTTTCCCTATAACTTCAATGAGTACATTCCCTATAACTTCAATGAGTCTTTTCCCTACAACTTCAATGAGTGCATTGCCTATAACTTATATGAGTGCAACAATGATTCCATATAACTTCAATGATTGTTTTCCCTATGACTTCAATCAGTGTATTCCCTAAAACTTTAATGAATGCATTGCCTATAACTTATATTTGTGCAACAATGATTCCATATAACTTCAATGAGTGTTTTCCCTATAACTTCAATGTGTGCATTCCCTAAAACTTCGATGTGTACATTCCCTATAACTTAAATGAGTGCATTCCGTAATACTTCAATGTGTGTATTCCCTATAACTATAACTTCAATGAGTGCATTCCCTATAACTTATATAAGTGCAACAGCAACAATGATTCCATATAACTTCAATGAGTGTTTTCCCTATAACTTCAATGAGTGTATTCCCTATAGCTTCAATGAGTGTTTTCCATATAACTTCAATGTGTGTATTCCCTATACCTTCAATGAGTGTCTTCCCTATAACTTCAATGTGTGTATTCCCTATAACTTCAATGAGTGTCTTCCATATAACTTCAATATGTGTATTCCATATAACTTCAATGAGTGTCTTCGTGTATTCCCCATAACTTCAATGAGTGTTTTCCATATAACTTCAATGTGTGTATTCCCTATAACTTCAATGAGTGTCTTCCATATAACTTCAATGTGTGTATTCCCTATAACTTCAATGAGTGTCTTCCATATAACTTCAATGAGTGTCTTCCGTATAACTTCAATGAGTGCATTCCGTATAACTTCAATGTGTGTATTCCCTATAACTTCAATGTGTGTATTCCCTATAACTTCAATGTGTGTCTTTCATATAACTTCAATGTGTGTATTCCCTATAACTTCAATGAGTGTCTTCCATATAACTTCAATGTGCGTATTCCCTATAACTTCAATGAGTGTCTTCCATATAACTTCAATGGGTGTCTTCCATATAACTTCAATGAGTGTCTTCCATATAACTTCAATATGTGTATTCCCTATAACTTCAATGAGTGTATTTCCTACAACTTCAATGAGTGCATTCCCTAAAACTTCAATGAGTGTCTTCCATATAACTTCAATAACCGTATTTCCTATAACTTCAATGAGCGTATTCCCTACAACTTCAATGAGTGCATTCCCTATAACTTTAATGAGTGTTTTCCCTATAACTTCAATGAGTACATTCCCTATAACTTCAATGAGTGTATTCCCTATGAATTCAATGAGTGTTTTCCCTATGACTTCAATGAGTGTATTCCATATAGTTTCAAAGAATGTATTCCCTATGACTTCAATGAGTATATTCCCTATAACTTTAATGAGTGTTTTCCCTATAACTTCAATGAGTACATTCCCTATAACTTCAATGAGTGCATTCCCTATAACTTTAATGTGTGTTTTCCCTGTAACTTCAATGAGTACATTCCCTGTAACTTCAATGAGTGTATTCCCTGTAACTGCAATGAGTGTATTCCATACAACTTCAATGAGTGCATTCCCTACAACTTCAATGAGTGCATTCACTATCACTTCAATGTGCGAATTCCCTACAACTTCAATGTGTGCATTACCTATAACTTTAATGAGTGTTATCCCTATAACTTCAATGAGAACATTCCCTATAACTTCAATGAGTGTATTCCCTATGACTTCAATGAGTGTATTCCCTATGACTTCAATGAGTGTTTTCCCTATAACTTCAATGAGTGACTTCCATATAACTTCAAAGTGTGCATTGCCTATAACTTATATGAGTGCAACAATGATTCCATATAACTTCAATGATTGTTTTCCCTATGACTTCAATAAGTGTATTCCCTATAACTTCAATGAATGCATTGCCTATAACTTATATGAGTGCAACAATGATTCCATATAACTTCAATGGGTGTTTTCCCGATAACTTAAATGTGTGCATTCCCTAAAACTTCAATGTGTACATTCCCTATAACTTAAATGAGTGCATTCCGTATTACTTCAATGAGTGTATTCCCTAAACCTATAACTTCAATGTGTGTATTCCCTATAACTTCAATGAGTGTCTTCCATATAACTTCAATGGGTGTCTTCCATATAACTTCAATGTGTGTATTCCATATAACTTCAATGTGTGTATTCCCTATAACTTCAATCAGTGTCTTCCATATAACTTCAATGAGTGTATTCCCTATAACTTCAATGAGTGTCTTCCATATAACTTCAATGTGTGTATTCCCTATAACTTCAATGAGTGTCTTCCATATAACTTCAATGAGTGTCTTCCATATAACTTCAATGAGTATATTCCCTATAACTTCAATGAGTGTCTTCCATATAACTTCAATGTGTGTATTCCCCATAACTTCAATGAGTGTCTTCCATATAACTTCAATGTGTGTATTCCCCATAACTTCAATGAGTGTTTTCCATATAACTTCAATGTGTGTATTCCCTATAACTTCAATGAGAGTCTTCCATATAACCTCAATATGTGTATTCCCTATAACTTCAATGAGTGTCTTCCCTATAACTTCAATGAGTGTCTTCCATATAACTTCAATGTGTGTATTCCCTATAACTTCAATGAGTGTCTTCCATATAACGTCAATGAGTGTATTCCCTATAGCTTCAATGAGTGTATTCCCTATAGCTTCAATGAGTGTATTCCCTATAACTTTAATGAGTGTCTTCCATATAATTTCCATGAGTGTATTCCCTATAACTTCAATGGGTGTCTTCCATATAACTTCAATGTGTGTATTCCCTATAACTTCAATGAGTGTCTTCCATATAACTTCAATGAGTGTTTTCCATATAACTTCAATGTCTGTATTCCCTATAGCTTCAATGTGTGTATTCCATATAACTTCAATGAGTGTCTTCCATATAACGTCAATGTGTGAATTCCCTATAACTTCAATGAGTGTCTTCCATATAACTTCAATGTGTGTATTCCCTATAACTTCAATGAGTGTCTTCCGTATAACTTCAATGAGTGCATTCCCTATAACTTCGATGAGTGTCTTCCATATAACTTCAATGTGTGTCTTCCATATAACTTCAATGTATGTATTCCCTACAACTTCAATGAGTGTCTTCCATATAACTTCGATGTGTGTCTTCCATATAACTGCAATGAACGTATTCCCTATAGCTTGAATGTGTGTCTTCCATATAACTTCAATGTGTGTATTCCCTATAACTTCAATGGGTGTATTTCCTACAACTTCAATGAGCGTATTACCTATAACTTCAATGAGTGTCTTCCATATAACTTCAATGAGTGCCTTCCATATAACTTCAATGTTTGTATTCCCTATAACTTCAATGAGTGTATTCCCTACAATTTCAATGAGTGTCTTTCATATAACTTCAATGTATGTCTTCCGTATAACTTCGATGAGTGCATTCCCTATAACTTCGATGAGTGTCTTCCATATAACTTCAATGTGTGTATTCCCTATAACTTCAATGAATGTCTTCCATATAACTTCGATGAGTGTCTTCCATATAACTGCAATGAACGTATTCCCTATAGCTTGAATGAGTGTTTTCCATATAACTTCAATGTGTGTATTCCCTATAACTTCAATGAGTGTATTTCCTACAACTTCAATGAGCGTATTCCCTATAACTTCAATGAGTGTCTTCCATATAACTTCAATGAGTGTCTTCCATATAACTTCAATGTTTGTATTCCCTATAACTTCAATGTGTGTATTCCTTATGACTTCAATGTGTGTTTTCCTATGACTTCAATGAGTGTATTCCATATTGCTTCAATGAGTGTATTCCCTATGACTTCAATGAGTATATTCCCTATAACTTCAATGAGTGCATTCCCTATAACTTCAATGAGTGTCTTCCATATAACTTCAATGTTTGTATTCCCTATAACTTCAATGAATGTATTTCCTACAACTTCAATGAGTGTCTTCCATATAACTTCAATAAGCGTATTTCCTATAACTTCTATGAGCGTGTTCCTTATAACTTCAATGAGTGTCTTCCATATAACTTCAATAAGCGTATTCCCTACAACTTCAATAAGCGTATTCCTTACAACTTCAATGAGTGCATTTCTTATAACTTTAATGAGTGTTTTCCCTATAACTGCAATGAGTACATTCCTTATAACTTCAATGTGTGTATGCCTTATGAATTCAATGAGTGTTTTCCCTATGACTTCAATGAGTGTATTCCATATTGCTTCAATGAGTGTATTTCCTACAACTTCAATGAGTGCATTGCCTACAACTTCAATGTGTGTATTCCCTATAACTTCAATGTGTGTATTTCCTTCAACTTCAATGAGCGGTGCATTTCTTATAACTTTAATGAGTGTTTTCCCTATAACTTCAATGTGTGCATTGCCTATAACTTATATGAGTGCAACAATGATTCCATATAACTTCAATGACTGTTTTCCCTATGACTTCAATAAGTGTATTCCCTATAACTTTAATGAATGCATTGCCTATAACTTATATGTGTGCAACAATGATTCCATATAACTTCAATGAGTGTTTTCCCTATAACCTCAATGTGTGCATTCCCTAAAACTTCAATGTGTACATTCCCTATAACTTAAATGAGTGCATTCCGTATTACTTCAATGAGTGTATTCCCTATAACTATAACTTCAATGAGTGCATTCCCTATAACTTATATGAGTGCAACAGAAACAATGATTCCATACAAATTCAATGAGTTTTTTCCATATAACTTCAATGTGTGTATTCCCTATACCTTCAATGAGTGTCTTCCCTATAACTTCAATGTGTGTATTCCCTATAACTTCAATGAGTGTCTTCCATATAACTTCAATATGTGTATTCCATATAACTTCAATGAGTGTCTTCGTGTATTCCCCATAACTTCAATGAGTGTTTTCCATATAACTTCAATGTGTGTATTCCCTATAACTTCAATGAGTGTCTTCCATATAACTTCAATGTGTGTATTCCCTATAACTTCAATGAGTGTCTTCCATATAACTTCAATGAGTGTCTTCCGTATAACTTCAATGAGTGCATTCCGTATAACTTCAATGTGTGTATTCCCTATAACTTCAATGTGTGTATTCCCTATAACTTCAATGTGTGTCTTTCATATAACTTCAATGTGTGTATTCCCTATAACTTCAATGAGTGTCTTCCATATAACTTCAATGTGCGTATTCCCTATAACTTCAATGAGTGTCTTCCATATAACTTCAATGGGTGTCTTCCATATAACTTCAATGAGTGTCTTCCATATAACTTCAATATGTGTATTCCCTATAACTTCAATGAGTGTATTTCCTACAACTTCAATGAGTGCATTCCCTAAAACTTCAATGAGTGTCTTCCATATAACTTCAATAACCGTATTTCCTATAACTTCAATGAGCGTATTCCCTACAACTTCAATGAGTGCATTCCCTATAACTTTAATGAGTGTTTTCCCTATAACTTCAATGAGTACATTCCCTATAACTTCAATGAGTGTATTCCCTATGAATTCAATGAGTGTTTTCCCTATGACTTCAATGAGTGTATTCCATATAGTTTCAAAGAATGTATTCCCTATGACTTCAATGAGTATATTCCCTATAACTTTAATGAGTGTTTTCCCTATAACTTCAATGAGTACATTCCCTATAACTTCAATGAGTGCATTCCCTATAACTTTAATGTGTGTTTTCCCTGTAACTTCAATGAGTACATTCCCTGTAACTTCAATGAGTGTATTCCCTGTAACTGCAATGAGTGTATTCCATACAACTTCAATGAGTGCATTCCCTACAACTTCAATGAGTGCATTCACTATCACTTCAATGTGCGAATTCCCTACAACTTCAATGTGTGCATTACCTATAACTTTAATGAGTGTTATCCCTATAACTTCAATGAGAACATTCCCTATAACTTCAATGAGTGTATTCCCTATGACTTCAATGAGTGTATTCCCTATGACTTCAATGAGTGTTTTCCCTATAACTTCAATGAGTGACTTCCATATAACTTCAAAGTGTGCATTGCCTATAACTTATATGAGTGCAACAATGATTCCATATAACTTCAATGATTGTTTTCCCTATGACTTCAATAAGTGTATTCCCTATAACTTCAATGAATGCATTGCCTATAACTTATATGAGTGCAACAATGATTCCATATAACTTCAATGGGTGTTTTCCCGATAACTTAAATGTGTGCATTCCCTAAAACTTCAATGTGTACATTCCCTATAACTTAAATGAGTGCATTCCGTATTACTTCAATGAGTGTATTCCCTAAACCTATAACTTCAATGTGTGTATTCCCTATAACTTCAATGAGTGTCTTCCATATAACTTCAATGGGTGTCTTCCATATAACTTCAATGTGTGTATTCCATATAACTTCAATGTGTGTATTCCCTATAACTTCAATCAGTGTCTTCCATATAACTTCAATGAGTGTATTCCCTATAACTTCAATGAGTGTCTTCCATATAACTTCAATGTGTGTATTCCCTATAACTTCAATGAGTGTCTTCCATATAACTTCAATGAGTGTCTTCCATATAACTTCAATGAGTATATTCCCTATAACTTCAATGAGTGTCTTCCATATAACTTCAATGTGTGTATTCCCCATAACTTCAATGAGTGTCTTCCATATAACTTCAATGTGTGTATTCCCCATAACTTCAATGAGTGTTTTCCATATAACTTCAATGTGTGTATTCCCTATAACTTCAATGAGAGTCTTCCATATAACCTCAATATGTGTATTCCCTATAACTTCAATGAGTGTCTTCCCTATAACTTCAATGAGTGTCTTCCATATAACTTCAATGTGTGTATTCCCTATAACTTCAATGAGTGTCTTCCATATAACGTCAATGAGTGTATTCCCTATAGCTTCAATGAGTGTATTCCCTATAGCTTCAATGAGTGTATTCCCTATAACTTTAATGAGTGTCTTCCATATAATTTCCATGAGTGTATTCCCTATAACTTCAATGGGTGTCTTCCATATAACTTCAATGTGTGTATTCCCTATAACTTCAATGAGTGTCTTCCATATAACTTCAATGAGTGTCTTCCATATAACTTCAATGTCTGTATTCCCTATAGCTTCAATGTGTGTATTCCCTATAACTTCAATGAGTGTCTTCCATATAACGTCAATGTGTGAATTCCCTATAACTTCAATGAGTGTCTTCCATATAACTTCAATGTGTGTATTCCCTATAACTTCAATGAGTGTCTTCCGTATAACTTCAATGAGTGCATTCCCTATAACTTCGATGAGTGTCTTCCATATAACTTCAATGTGTGTCTTCCATATAACTTCAATGTATGTATTCCCTACAACTTCAATGAGTGTCTTCCATATAACTTCGATGTGTGTCTTCCATATAACTGCAATGAACGTATTCCCTATAGCTTGAATGTGTGTCTTCCATATAACTTCAATGTGTGTATTCCCTATAACTTCAATGGGTGTATTTCCTACAACTTCAATGAGCGTATTACCTATAACTTCAATGAGTGTCTTCCATATAACTTCAATGAGTGCCTTCCATATAACTTCAATGTTTGTATTCCCTATAACTTCAATGAGTGTATTCCCTACAATTTCAATGAGTGTCTTTCATATAACTTCAATGTATGTCTTCCGTATAACTTTGATGAGTGCATTCCCTATAACTTCGATGAGTGTCTTCCATATAACTTCAATGTGTGTATTCCCTATAACTTCAATGAATGTCTTCCATATAACTTCGATGAGTGTCTTCCATATAACTGCAATGAACGTATTCCCTATAGCTTGAATGAGTGTTTTCCATATAACTTCAATGTGTGTATTCCCTATAACTTCAATGAGTGTATTTCCTACAACTTCAATGAGCGTATTCCCTATAACTTCAATGAGTGTCTTCCATATAACTTCAATGAGTGTCTTCCATATAACTTCAATGTTTGTATTCCCTATAACTTCAATGTGTGTATTCCTTATGACTTCAATGTGTGTTTTCCTATGACTTCAATGAGTGTATTCCATATTGCTTCAATGAGTGTATTCCCTATGACTTCAATGAGTATATTCCCTATAACTTCAATGAGTGCATTCCCTATAACTTCAATGAGTGTCTTCCATATAACTTCAATGTTTGTATTCCCTATAACTTCAATGAATGTATTTCCTACAACTTCAATGAGTGTCTTCCATATAACTTCAATAAGCGTATTTCCTATAACTTCTATGAGCGTGTTCCTTATAACTTCAATGAGTGTCTTCCATATAACTTCAATAAGCGTATTCCCTACAACTTCAATAAGCGTATTCCTTACAACTTCAATGAGTGCATTTCTTATAACTTTAATGAGTGTTTTCCCTATAACTGCAATGAGTACATTCCTTATAACTTCAATGTGTGTATGCCTTATGAATTCAATGAGTGTTTTCCCTATGACTTCAATGAGTGTATTCCATATTGCTTCAATGAGTGTATTTCCTACAACTTCAATGAGTGCATTGCCTACAACTTCAATGTGTGTATTCCCTATAACTTCAATGTGTGTATTTCCTTCAACTTCAATGAGCGGTGCATTTCTTATAACTTTAATGAGTGTTTTCCCTATAACTTCAATGTGTGCATTGCCTATAACTTATATGAGTGCAACAATGATTCCATATAACTTCAATGACTGTTTTCCCTATGACTTCAATAAGTGTATTCCCTATAACTTTAATGAATGCATTGCCTATAACTTATATGTGTGCAACAATGATTCCATATAACTTCAATGAGTGTTTTCCCTATAACCTCAATGTGTGCATTCCCTAAAACTTCAATGTGTACATTCCCTATAACTTAAATGAGTGCATTCCGTATTACTTCAATGAGTGTATTCCCTATAACTATAACTTCAATGAGTGCATTCCCTATAACTTATATGAGTGCAACAGAAACAATGATTCCATACAAATTCAATGTGTGTTTTCCCTATAACTTCAATGAGTGTATTCCCTGTAACTTCAATGAGTGTATTCCCTATAGCTTCAATGAGTGTTTTCCATATAACTTCAATGTGTGTATTCCCTATACCTTCAATAAGTGTCTTCCATATAACTTCAATGTGTGTATTCCCTATAACTTCAATATGTGTCTTCCATATAACTTCAATATGTGTATTCCCTATAACTTCAATGAGTGTCTTCGTGTATTCCCCATAACTTCAATGAGTGTTTTCCATATAACTTCAATGTGTGTATTCCCTATAACTTCAATGAGTGTCTTCCATATAACTTCAATGTGTGTATTCCCTATAACTTCAATGAGTGTCTTCCCTATAACTTCAATGTGTGTCTTCCATATAACTCCAATGTGTGTATTCCCTATAAATTCAATGAGTGTCTTCCATATAACTTCAATGAGTGTCTTCCATATAACGTCAATGAGTGTATTCCCTATAGCTTCAATGAGTGTATTCCCTATAGCTTCAATGAGTGTATTCCCTATAACTTTAATGGGTGTCTCCCATATAATTTCCATGTGTGTCTTCCATATAACTTCAATGAGTGTATTCCCTATAACTTCAATGAGTGTCTTCCATATAACTTCAATGTATGTATTCCCTATAACTTCAATGAGTGTCTTCCGTATAACTTCAATGTGTGTAACTTCAATGAGTGTCTTCCATATAACTTCAAGGTGTGTATTCCCTATAACTTCAATGATCGTCTTCCATATAACTTCAATGAGCGTCTTCCATACAACTTCAATGAACGTCTTCCATATAACTTCAATGAGTGTCTTCCATATAACTTCAATGTGTGTATTCCCTATAACTTCAATGAGTGTCTTCCATATAACTTCAATGAGTGTCTTCCATATAACTTCAATGTGTGTATTCCCTATAACTTCAATGAGTGTCTTCCATATAACTTCAATGAGTGTCTTCCATATAACTTCAATGTGTGTATTCCCTATAACTTCAATGAGTGCCTTCCATATAACTTCAATGTGTGTATTCCCTATAACTTCAATGAGTGTCTTCCGTATAACTTCAATGAGTGCATTCCCTATAACTTCGATGAGTGTCTTCCATATAACTTCAATGTGTGTCTTCCATATAACTTCAATGTATGTATTCCCTATAACTTCAATGAGTGTCTTCCATATAACTTCGATGAGTGTCTTCCATATAACTGCAATGAACGTATTCCCTATAGCTTGAATGTGTGTCTTCCATATAACTTCAATGTGTGTATTCCCTATAACTTCAATGAGTGTATTTCCTACAACTTCAATGAGCGTATTACCTATAACTTCAATGAGTGTCTTCCATATAACTTCAATGAGTGTCTTCCATATAACTTCAATGTTTGTATTCCCTATAACTTCAATGACTGTATTCCCTACAACTTCAATGAGTGTCTTTCATATAACTTCAATGTGTGTCTTCCGTATAACTTCGATGAGTGCATTCCCTATAACTTCGATGAGTGTCTTCCATATAACTTCAATGTGTGTCTTCCATATAACTTCAATGTGTGTATTCCCTATAACTTCAATGAATGTCTTCCATATAACTTCGATGAGTGTCTTCCATATAACTGCAATGAACGTCTTCCATATAACTTCAATGAGTGTCTTCCATATAACTTCAATGTTTGTATTCCCTATAACTTCAATGTGTGTATTCCTTATGAATTCAATGAGTGTTTTCCCTATGACTTCAATGAGTGTATTCCATATTGCTTCAATGAGTGTATTCCCTATGACTTCAATGAGTATATTCCCTATAACTTCAATGAGTGCATTCCCTATAACTTCAATGAGTGTCTTCCATATAACTTCAATGTGTGTATTCCCTATAACTTCAATGAGTGTATTTCCTACAACTTCAATGAGTGTCTTCCATATAACTTCAATAAGCGTATTTCCTATAACTTCAATGAGCGTGTTCCTTATAACTTCAATTAGTGTCTTCCATATAACTTCAATAAGCGTATTCCCTACAACTTCAATAAGCGTATTCCTTACAACTTCAATGAGTGCATTTCTTATAACTTTAATGAGTGTTTTCCCTATAACTTCAATGAGTACATTCCCTATAACTTCAATGTGTGTATTCCTTATGAATTCAATGAGTGTTTTCCCTATGACTTCAATGAGTGTATTCCATATTGCTTCAATGAGTGTATTCCCTACAACTTCAATGAGTGCATTGCCTACAACTTCAATGTGTGTATTCCCTATAACTTCAATGTGTGTATTCCCTACAACTTCAATGAGCGGTGCATTTCTTATAACTTTAATGAGTGTTTTCCCTATAACTTCAATGAGTGTATTCCCTACAACTTCAATGAGTGCATTGCCTACAACTTCAATGTGTGTATTCCCTATAACTTCAATGAGTGCATTGCCTACAAATTCAATGTGTGTATTCCCTATAACTTCAATGAGTGTATTCCCTACAACTTCAATGTGTGCATTGCCTACAACTTCAATGTGTGTATTCCCTATAACTTCAATGAGTGTATTTCCTACAACTTCAATGAGCGTATTCCCTATAACTTCAATGAGTGTCTTCCATATAACTTCAATGTGTGTATTCCCTATAACTTCAATGAGTGCATTTCTTATAACTTTAATGGGTGTTTTCCCTATAACTTCAATGAGTACATTCCCTATAACTTCAATGTGTGTATTCCCTACAACTTCAATGAGTGTCTTTCATATAACTTCAATGCGTGTATTCCCTACAAATTCAATGAGTGTCTTCCATATAACTTCAATGTGTGTATTCCCTATAACTTCAATGAGTGCATTTCTTATAACTTCAATGAGTACATTCCCTATAAATTCAATGAGTTCATTCCCTACAACTTCAATGAGTGTCTTTCATATAACTTCAATGCGTGTATTCCCTACAACTTCAATGAGCGTGTTCCTTACAACTTCAATGGGTGCATTTCTTATAACTTTAATGAGTGTTTTCCCTATAACTTCAATGAGTACATTCCCTATAACTTCAATGTGTGTATTCCTTATGAATTCAATGAGTGTTTTCCCTATGACTTTAATGAGTGTATTCCATATTGCTTCAATGAGTGTATTCCCTACAACTTCAATGAGTGCATTGCCTACAACTTCAATGTGTGTATTCCCTATAACTTCAATGTGTGTATTCCATATAACTTCAATGAGTGCATTCCCTATAATTTGAATTAGTGCATTCCCTACAACTAAAATGAGTGCATTGCCTACAACTTCAATTTGTGTATTCCCTTTAACTTCAATGAGTGCATTCCCTACAACTTCAATGAGTGCATTCCCTACAACTTCAATGGGTGCATTCCCTATGACTTCAATGAGTGTTTTCCCTATAACTTCTATGAGTGTTTTCTCTGTGTCTTCAATGAATGTTTTCCCTATAACTTCAATGAGTGTTTTCCCTATAACTTCAATGAGTATTTTCCCTGTGACTCCAATGAGTGTATTCCCTGTAACTTCAATGAGTGTTTTCCCTATAACTTCAATGAGTGTTTTCTCTGTGACTTCAATGAGTGTTTTCCCTATAACTTCAATGAGTGTTTTCCCTATAACTTCAATGAGTGTTTTCCCTGTGACTTCAATGAGTGTTTTCCCTGTGACTCCAATGAGTGTATTCCCTGTAACTTCAATGAGTGTATTCCCTATAACTTCAATGAGTGTTTTCCCTATAACTTCAATGAGTGTTTTCCCTGATTCCATATAACTTCAATGAGTGTATTCCCTATGACTTCAATGGGTGTTTTTCCTATGACTTCAATAAGTGCATTCCCTATAACTTCAATGAGTGTATTCCCTATAACTTCAATGAGTGTATTCCCTATAACTTCAATGAGTGTATTCCCTATAACTTCAATGAATGTATTCCCTATAACTTCAATGAATGTATTCCATTGCAAAACTTTCAGGATAGCTGTAATAGTTGCTTATTTTTATTTGTGTAAAGTTTCAAGTAATTGTCTGACCAGTAAGTAAGAACTTCAAACTTTCATAGCCGAGTTTTTCCTGAGATTTCAACTCAAACGTTTTGTTTTGGGAATACGGATCATAACAGTACGGGAGTAGCCTTGATATTTTCCTACATCTTTCAAATATCGCAACCACGCTTGACAACGAAAAGTAGTACGTCATCTTTCGGCAACGTCAAAAAAAAAAATGTCCGCCATTTTGAATTTTTTAAAACGCATAATTTGGAAAATTGTGACAATTTTTGATCATGAAATTTCATTTCCCCTTTCGGTTTCGTGATTTTCGACTGTACCGACTTTTTTTTTAGAAGCTTTACTGCGTGATAAATGCAGACCCGCCTTGTAAAATGTCGCAGCGAGGGGCGATAACTCTAAAAGATGCCATTTTTAGAATACGATTAAAATGACAACAATCGTGTGTTTTTTGTTAAATAAAGTACGAGGAGATACTTGAATTGTTGTTTTAGCTCACACATTACATGCATTTTGCTGCATATCACGAAAAGCATGTTATTTCTTTATCAAAAGTACACGAAAATACGAATTGTTTGATTTAACTGTAATTTTGACTCGACTGACCTCGCAAGAACTGCAGGCGCGTATTCGATGGAGCGGGTAGTGGAAAGTTTACGTAACAATCGCTACTGTTCAAGATGGGAGTTGGGATGGAGAGAAGGAGGGGGAGGGCATCTGAGCTGAGATTTAAAAGGATGCGTCCCATCCCCATCCCAGCCCAACTAAAATCATGAAAGTCTGTTTTTGAAAGCTCTTCCAAGCATACATTCTTAAACATATTCAGATAATATATTTGTTGCTGTGTTTTTGACTAGACTGTCCAGTGTCTAATTGTCATCCGCAACTTGGCAACTTGGCGCAGTCAGTAGCGCAGCGGATTTGTAACCGGAGGTGGTGCCACTGAGTTTTGTCGGTGTGTTCTTGGGCAAGACACATTCCCTTAGCCTCGTCCGTCGGATGGGGACGTAAACAGGGTGGTCCCGCGTATAGGTCTATCATCCGAGCATGTTAAAGAACCATATGAATCTGTTTGATAATAAGAGTAGGGCACGGTTCCAGGATTCCTATGTATCCTTCCCCTCTCTCTGGGGCGGCTCTAAATAACCTGTACTGTGTTGATGAGCCGTTAATTATTCAATTCAATCCATCCGCAACTGCACTCAGCACTGTCATATGTACTGTAGCTGTCCAATGCTAGTATCATGAATCAACCGTGGAATATATCACCCACACATAAAAGGGTTTGAGGGCCCCATCTTACATGTATTAGTTTAAATATAGACCATTTGTCGGTTGAAACCTAAGATGAATTTTTTATCAGACAGAAACACTGTCGTAATACTTATACTGATAGCATCGAAGGAAAATAAAGAAGGCCATTTTTTTTACTTTTATATTTTTAAAGTTGAATTGTGTTTTATGTCATTATAACACATTTTAGGCCATATTTCCTGGGTAGAACCAGTTCTGTGTACGTACTGCTATCTGTAAGAATCGACACTTTCTCACCTACAAGTTGAGCTCCCAGTGGGAATTGAACCCGCAGCGGTGAGAGGTGAAGATGAGAATGTATACAAATATAAAAAGGCAACCGAACATCTCCATAACTCAATATGTCCATGGGACTTGAATGAACGCACTGAAAACAATCCGTGGAAAATTGTACTATGCAAGAATATATATTCATAAATTTTATTTTGATGCAAAATCGATATGCTCCTCTACACATCATAGATAAAGATCATGTAAAGTTTCGAAAAGATTGGTTAAAAACTGTGGAAGGATATAGACGCACAGATAACTAACACCATATGCCGCCTCACCATTCAATGGTAAACAATAAACATTTAAGGTACATATTAAGGCCTTAAATATTATCTTTCAAGACTAAGTTAAAAATATGTAACAAGTCAGATATCAAAATGAATTATTTATTTGATTTAAAACATTTTATTTCAAATATTTACATCAAAACATCCCAAATATAAAGGGTATTACATAACAAATTAAATTGCATCATACAATAATTGTTTTTATTTATTAAAGGGACACACAGCATTTATCAAGTTTTTATCAAGCATTAAAATTTGCACCTCGATTGATTAATCAATAGTTTATTTTCACTTTACACCCGCTTGCATATATCTAAATTATAAGGTATAACATTTTGGAGTTTAAAAAAAAAGATTGCTGCATGTCCCTTTAATATGCGCACCTCTCAGCCCGTATTGTTTATATGGTGCAAGTCATTTTGAACATATGTGGGGTTATATATCTGTTTGTTATTTTTTTGGTGAGGAAGACCACTCACTTTTCTTCTGGGTAGAACCGGTAATATCCACCTCCTGCCATCTGTTATTCCACAAACTTTTATATAATCCAATACAATTCAGAAAGCATTTTAATCCAATAAATAAATTGGGCACGGCCGGTCAGATTAACAGAAACACATTTATATTTTCATATTAGCCCTTATTTTGAGCCACTCCAATGAACTGTCCAGTTAATGTCGCCATCGATCCACCTTGTGTCAACAGTCGGATATGCATGTTGATATGATATTGTGCTGGTGATCCTCTTACTAGACATATTTCTCTTGAAGTTGATAATAGTACTGTCCGTATGAGGTATTGCTGATTCATGATTCATAAAAAAAATAATATATATATTGTACACCATCTTGTTGGTTAATATATACTATTCTTGTTCGTTTAAGTATTTCTGATTCTGTTGTTAATGTTGTAAAAAGTTATATGTGACTACTTGTTTCAATAAAATCCTCCCATATATATTGGGACTTCACTAACTATTTTCAGCTAACTCCCAGCATCTCAGGACTCCAGGCTCTGAAAATAAAAATGACATACATGATATTTTGTTTCAACTTAAATAGGTAACAAGTTGTAGAATTGAAATATGTAAATGAATAGTGATTATAGAACTTTTTTCACATGTACGATAAATTAAAAATAATCGTTTTCTGCTAAATCAACACATTTATTACCGGTATACCTTATTTAGAGCCGCCCCAAATGACACATAGGAATTCGAGAACCTGTCTTACTCTTAATAATGTATATATTAATAATTTCTATGGTTGTTTATCGTGCTTGGAGGAAAGACTCCCCAGTTTCAATCCCAATCAAACAAAAGAGGCTGAGGAACAAACAAGGCTGAGGGAAGATGTATTGCGCGAAAACACAGAAACTCAGTGGTGCATGTGTGACTTAAACCGGAAGCTCCAGATTGCTATCATCCACCATGCTATTGCTGGGCCATGCCAGCACATTATGTTAAGTCGGGGTCTTGGTTAAGTTTAATATTTTAGATGTAATACAAGGACCTTTTTATTTTGTTTGTTTAATTTTACATATGTACTAAGTACAATATGACCTATTTATGTGTCGATGTGCTGTAAAACACCATTTTTATTTTTAGTATAAAAAGTCTGAGACTAAGTGCAGGACTGGTGCACAATGCCACATATTTTGCAAAGAACATACATTGATAAATTCATAGATTTTTTGAAGCTGCGCTTACCTACATACTGGCTTATACAAGGCTCTTGATGTAGTTATACTGTGAGACTGGGGAACTTGACTTGAATCTGGCTGTGGTAATACTGCACACTGCCTCTAGCTAACTTAGCAGACCTGGAAAAAACAAGTCATATATGTCTAATATGATATTGTTTCATTTGTTTTTAATATTAATAACTCTGTCCAACTTTCTCAATGCTAATAATGTCAGCATTCAATAACATTTTACTTAAAACACAACTGGAATTGAAAGTGGTGCTTTCGAGAAGATGATACAGTACTGTCCAAAATGTAAGTCACAGGTGGCAATCATGAACAAATAGTAGATTTTCAAGGCTTACATTTTCATCAATTATTCATCACTCATGTGTTCTAAAAAATTATCAGAATTAAGTTAATATATATGAACCACCACCGTTTTACATGTTTCAACGTTAAACACTTGTCATACAGAAATTAAAAGTGTATTTACTTACATAGGCTACAGTGCAGACAATGCCATGACCCATTTCAGGCATTTGCTGGTGTGTTCCACTTTTCAATTTTAATTCTCTACATTGTCTACTGTAGATTTGTTTTCTTTGCCATCTAGTATAAGCTTTAAACTAGTGTTTCTAAAAAAAGTACTATAAAATCCGCGCATCTGCACGTGCTTGCAAAATGGGAACTACGTTGCCTCCAACACCAATTATTTATGTTTGAGTTATGCGGTCCAAGCACGTGAAATGACTTCTCTGCTCCCGTACTGTAAGAGCTCATATGATAGCCATTGTATTGAACACGCATATTGCATAAACAAATGTTCACCTTATGGTCATTGGCATTTGCATAACATGATTTGCAAGCACCAACAATTGATGTACAGAGAAGATGACTGTGTTTAAGGTTTTCCAAGGCTTTTTCTATACACAAAGGGAGGTGTCATTTTATACACCGTGTATATTATGTGATCGCGATAGTCCAGGGTGTAATTAACGATCATTCACGAAAAACAAACGGCAATTATGTACGTTAGAAGAATTTGTTTTACTGTTTAGTTCCTATATAACTCTTTATAAAATCATGAGCTCCGATGCCCACAGGGACTTCATTTGAACAAGTTTGATTGTGTTTGTTTAAATGCTGTTTTTCGTCATGTTTCGCTCATGTTATGCCACATACTGTCAAGTCTCACCCGCATTTTTGTGTCAAATCACGCTCACAGTTTACGTTTTCACGCATTCTGAAAATTCGACCAAAATTATATTTTCTGCGTGTTTTTTTTAAATAAAATTTAATGACATCTATACACTTTAGTACGCACCGCAAATTAGCACTAACCAGGCGTTCACGAGGTTTGTCACCTACAAAAACGCACCGCAAAGTAACAATAACCAGGCGTTCACGAGGTTTGTCACCTACAAATACGCACCACAAAGTAGCAATAACCAGGCGTTCACGAGGTTTGTCACCTACAAATACGCACCACAAAGTAGCAATAACCAGGCGTTCACGGGGTTTGTCACCTACACATACGCACCACAAAGTAGCAATAACCAGGCGTTCACGAGGTTTTTCACCTACAAATACGCACCACAAAATAGCAATAACCAGGCGTTCACGAGGTTTGTCACCTACAAATACGCACCACAAAATAACCATAACCAGGCGTTCACGAGTTTTGTCACCTACAAATACGCACCACAAAGTAGCAATAACCAGACGTTCCCGAGGTTTGTCACCTACAAATACTCACCGCAAAGTAACAATAACCAGGCGTTCGCGGGTTTGTTACCTACAAATAAATACCACAAAGTAGCAATAACCAGTCGTTCACGAGGTTTGTCACCTACAAATACGCACCACAAAGTAGCAATAACCAGGCGTTCACGAGGTTTTTCACCTATGAATACGCACCACATAGTAGCAATAACCAGGCGTTCACGAGGTTTGTCACCTACAAATACGCACCATAAAGTAGCAATAACCAGGCGTTCACGAGGTTCGTCACCTACAAATACGCTCCACAAAGTAACAATAACCAGGCTTTGACGAGGATTGTCACCTACAAATACGCACCACAATGTAGCAATAACCAGGCGTTCACGGGGTTTGTCACCTACAAATACGCACCACAAAGTAACAATAACCAGGCGTTCACTGGGTTTTTCACCTATAAATACGCACCACAATGTAGCAATAACCAGGCGTTCACGGGGTTTGTCACCTACAAATACGCACCACAAAGTAGCAATAACCAGGCGTTCACGGGGTTTGTCACCTACAAATACGCACCACAAAGTAGCAATAACCAGGCGTTCACGGGGTTTGTCACCTATAAATACGCACCGCAAAGTAGCAATAACCAGGCGTTCACGGGGTTTGTCACCTATAAATACGCACCACAAAGTAGCAATAACCAGGCGTTCACGGGGTTTGTCACCTACAAATACGCACCACAAAGTAGCAATAACCAGGCGTTCACGGGGTTTGTCACCTATAAATACGCACCACAAAGTAGCAATAACCAGGTGTTCACGAGGTTTGTCACCTACAAATACGCACCACAAAGTAGCAATAACCAGGCGTTCACGGGGTTTGTCACCTACAAATACGCACCACAAAGTAGCAATAACCAGGCGTTCACGGGGTTTGTCACCTATAAATACGCACCGCAAAGTAACAATAACCAGGAGTTCACGGGGTTTGTCACCTATAAATACGCACCACAAAGTAACAATCATCAGACGTTTACTAGTCCTGTTTATCTTCGACGCTTGATTGTAAATACAAATTTAACGTCTTGACC
>JAWPHD010016660.1:0-48656 GCA_037043455.1 Cyrtodaria siliqua
GAGTTATGCTCCTTTTCATAAAACTTTAACCTGCAACCTCAAGCTCATAACTGGCCATAACTTGAAAAAGTATTTGACTTATGTTCATAAAACTTCACACATCTTAACTAAAGGAATGTCGTTACACGTCCAATAACTCTTGACTTCCATTTTGGCAGAGTTATACCCCTTTTCATAAAACTTTAACCTGCGACCTAACCTAACCTAGCTCATAACTTGGCAAAATATTGACCAATGGTCATGAAACATCATACAGTTTGTTATACAGTTCTTCCTTATCAGTTGTCAGTCAAATGCAGATTTATGTCATAAACTGCAACACTTTAAAAAAACAAAAAACTGCCCCATTTTTCATGAAGGATTGCACCCCCTGTCTTCAACCTTTATAGTTAGACTGTACTTGTCGAAATAAGCACACAGCAGGCAACACAAGTGTTCCGTGGAACACCTTTCTAGTTTAATTATATGCAAGCAGATTTAAAGTCAAAACGATACTGGATTAATAAATCAAAGTGCAACTTTTAATGTTTGGTAAATAATTCAAGATTGGTATTTGTCCCTTTTAATGAGCTCTGTAAGTCTTTACAATGGCACTGTTGGGTAATTTTTGTCATCCATTTTGTTTGTTGTTTCAGTCACATTTTGATGACAACCCCAGAGATTTGCAGGTGTTGCGCCATGATAAAAATCTACACACAGTCAAAACCCAACAGCATATGAAACATGTACCAGAATACTTAGGTAAGTTTCTATATTTATTTGTTACTAAACTACGAACACTTAGTTACTCATTAAACTTTGACCATATTGTGGTTACATTAATTTTTGAGGGCATCAGTTTTTCTTCTTTTCTTTTTTTTCTTTTTTTAAATAGAAGATTTCATTTGTAAATTTGTGGATTTTATCCCAAGCTTGCCACAACCAACTCTAGCCTTGTACCCCTGTTTGTGTCTGGCTCAGTCAAGAACCTCATAAAGTGTGTGCATCCCAGTATCTACAAGAAGCTCAGAAGACACTCCAGGATGCTCCTCTGTGTAGGCATAAGATTCAATGGCAGCCTACAATCTATACAACTGAATTGAATTGGTGTTTTAAGGTGAACCAACACATGAAAAGGTTATATGGCGCCTAACAGGCATGAACATGCCAGGCTCATCTTCCATGTACATCGAGACAAAATATGGAAAATGGGCCTAGAACCTTCTCACCCTGCAAAGTTGCTGCAAATTCTATCGTAGAAACTCCATTTACGCTGGAGCCACATTATTGTTTTTCTGCCACTGCTCTTTTGATGCGAGCGAGATAGCACCTGAAACAATGCAGGGATCATGATGAAGACCTTTAATGAACATGAACAAAAAATGATAAAATGAACATGAATTTGTGGGGATTCTACCCATCTGCCTACCCCTCCAAAGGGATCTGCAGTGGCCCTATTCTTTGCCCCCGTGACAAAACGGGGGCCCCCGGGAACCACACGGGGCTCTATACAACTGAAACATGCATTAATTGTCTGAAGAGTATCATTTACTGTGTATAATGAATTATAGTGAGTATCCAAATCCGTTAAAATAAGGCGCAGTTTTAACATATTGAGAATTCAAAATAATTCAGGACTTGTGTCCATTTTTTGGGACTAGTGACAATTTTTTTGGGACTAATCACTTTTGACAGGGTGACTAGTCCTGGACTAGTGGCTAAAAAAAATACTTGTACAGCCCTGGTGAAGCATTGTATGAATTTGAGTTCTATTTATTCCTGACCTAGTAATATGCATTTCCCATCTTATCGGGTCTTACGCATTCACTCATGCAGTCATTAACAGTATTACAGCTGGTATTAAAGTACATTGCAGTCGAACAAATTGGAAGTGCTAGAACATTTATATTATGACAGAAGGCGTGTTATTATCATCATTTATCACATACTTGGCAATAGAAACTTTGTTTTTGAATATACGACAGAACATAGACCTAGCTAGCGATATCAGTCAGGATTTAGTTGCCGGGCAAAAAAGCTTTATCATACGGGTGAAATAAAGCGTATAAAATGTCGTCTCACGGAAATAACCGAATGTTCTTTCTTGTTTGGGTCGGGCGCATTTGTTTCACCTTGACTCTTTTACCGGAGTAATACGGAAATTAACCCATGATGAAATAACCACTTATGACCATTCTCAGTTTAAATCAAGTTTTGGGGAAAAAATTCTCATACAACAGACATGTACTCCTCAGAATTTACTAGGTGACAGTTCAACAAAGTCATTGCTGAAGTATATGATAAATAGAATAAAAAAAAAAAATGTTCATATTACAATCTAAATCAGGCCCTCGACTCATATCAGCCCTCCAGCTAAAGCTCCCGGGCTGATATGGCGTCTCGGGCCTGATATAGAGTGTAATATGAAAATACTCATTTATTATATGATGTTATTAATTAAGTGGTTTCATATTGGCCCAGTTATTGGTCCAAGGACTGTCATATTGGCCCAAGGCCGAAGGCCGCGGGTCAATATGACAGTCAGAGGACCAATAACTCGGACAATATGAAACCACTTAATTAACGACAATTTTATCAATTAACAGCCAATACAGTATGATTTGTTTTTAATCAAATTATTTTGACATTTATATAGTAGCGTTAATTTCATTTATATGTCAAAAAGCGAGCGCGAATGACGTCACTTAACGTGAATGACATCAGTTAAATCTCGTATTGGCGAGTTTCTTCATATTGGCCTTGTTTTTACATATTGGCCGACTTCCAGTTCATATTGGCCGAGTTTGCGTCGTATTGTGTGTAGAGTTTCTAGTAAAACAAGGCTAATATAGTTAAGTTAATTAATAATATATCATATATACCATCCACTGTAACATACAGGTATATCCCACCCACTGTAATAAATACAGGGGTATTCAAACAAATAATGGTTCCAGGGATCACCCTAGGATTGAATTTCAATCAGACAAAATGTCCCATTTGATTGATTTTAATGAGACATTCATCATTTCCGATGCGAAGCCGACTGAAAGACCAGCAGTCGTTCGTCGACCGCGCATAGCACTGGAGGCTGCTAGGGGCTGGAGGCATGCCGCCCAGAACATTTTGAAATTTAGATGTGCATTATGGCTCATTTCCATCCACCCCCTCAACCCCTCCCCAATTATTTTGACAAAAAATAATACAATCAAAGAGACAGACCGACAATGTCTTCCTAGTATGGGGGAATGTTTTTGAAATTGAGAATATGACCCAATAGCCCAGCCATTTCACACCTGACATTTGCCAACCGATCACAGTTATTGTAGTGTTTACCTCAGATTTTAAAAAGGGCAGGCTGTTCCCTGCAAAAAGGACATTTATAAGCCCGCTAAATTATGTAAAAAGGGAATTTTCGAGTGCGCGAAAACTTCAAAATGAAACAACACAAGACTGTCAATTTTATTGATGCAAAGGAAATAAAATATAAAGTTGTTATAAATAAAAAATACAGTTACATGCATAGGAAATTCATTTCTGCACACGATAGGATATAGTGTGCGTGTAATTGAGATTGGTTCGACCGTCTGCTTGACCTCCGAAAAAGAACACCAACATTTCCCATTAATCTCCTTATAGAATTATTATAATAACAGAAGGCAAATATTAAAAGATACAATTTCCTGTGGAGTCCTCCCTCATTTATTTGTTTTAGTTGATTTTCTAGATTCTCTCTTTTCTGCTTTCCTTTTGTATACAATTTATTGTCAGTATACTGACGATAACACGGAGTCGTTGTTTCTTTTTACGTGAATAACATTTAAAAAAAAAATCATCTGAAAAGAGCAAAGTGAAAGTAGAAGTTGTTAAAGCATCCGAAATAAAGCGTGACCAAAGTTAAGTCAACTTTTTACGCTAACATAGTTTTACAATTGCTTGCACTAGTTCATAGTTAATTGCTTCAAATCATTATAGATCGGAGGATAATGGTCAGATATTACTAGAAGTTGATGAATTGTTATATAAATGCCATGTTTATTCATAATCAACATGATCAATCGATTTACTTTGACACTGCGAAGCGAAAGCGAACCTGAAGTTTGCCGACATAACAATCTCGTTTTGATTTTTTTCATGTGGTTTTCAAATAATTTGTTATTTTCTCATTTTATATGTTTTAATCGCGAATAAATGGATCTGAAGAAATTAAAATGAGATTTTAAATGAAATATAAATATGGATTTCCCGACTTCGGTGCGAGAATTTGTTCTATTTGTCATTTTTTCATGCGATTTTTGCGAGAATATCGCGGAATCGCGGCCTAGAGTGATCCCTGTCCAGGTTCATTCATTTTTATACAGTAAGCAGATTATGGTGGATATTTTTTACTGAATATTTTGACACTTCCTAATCCTACGGTGTCCGGTTTGGGCCAGATATAATGTCGCATTGTTGTGGGCGACAGTGCGACACACGACATCGTGACATTGCTATACGACATCGCGACATTTCGATGCAACAACTCGACATTGCGATACAACAACGCAACATTGCAGTACGACATCGCGACATAATTGTCATCGCAATGTCGTGATGTCGTATCGCAATGTCGAGGGGTCGCATTGTTGCCGCGTAACATTATGTCGCATTGTTATGTCGCCCGTGACAACGCGACATTCTTTCAATTGTCGTAATGTCGCCAACGACAGCGTGACATTCTTTCAACTGTCATGATGTCGTTGGCGACATTACGACAATTGAAAGAATGTCGCTTTGTCGTAGGCGTCATTACGACAATAATGTCGCGATATCGTATCGCAATGTCGAGTTGTCGTATTGCAATGTAACATTGTCGTATCACATTGTCGGGTGTCACATTGTCAACCATGACAAGGCGATATTGTATCTGGCCCCAACCGGACACCGTATCATCCAGAGATTATAAGAATCTTTCATGAGTATCCGGCAAAGATCTGGAATTCCAACACGAGGTATAATTGTTTTTATTGGAACCGAGGCTCTGATTAGAACAGTTATACCTAGGGTTGGAATTTCCCTATCTGAACCGGATACCCATGATTGATTCCAGTTGACGTCGATAACTACTAACGTTTTGCATGTTTATTTACACAATGACGTCATGCAACTGTCATTGTTGATATCAGCGCACGACTTTTATCTTCCCCCATGTGTAAGATCAGGTTTTCCGTCGCCCATGTAAAACGCAGATAACCTTATCCGGTATGCAAGAATATAAGAATCTTTCATGGGTATCCGAGGAAGATCAGGAATTCCAACATGGGAGGTATAACTGTATTTATCGGAACTGAGGTTCTGCCATGGATCCAACTAAAACAATTACATTGATGTGATTGGGATTTCCCTGTGTGAATACCCATGATTGATTGATTGATTCTTTTTCTTGTCCACCATTGACATTTTTATGCATGCATTATTAAAATGATGAGGACAATATGTCGGTGATTTATTTTGTTATAATATTATACCATACCC
Source organism: Cyrtodaria siliqua (assembly GCA_037043455.1). NCBI lineage: Eukaryota > Metazoa > Mollusca > Bivalvia > Adapedonta > Hiatellidae > Cyrtodaria > Cyrtodaria siliqua. The sequence continues at coordinate 5,494 of JAWPHD010016660.1, forward strand.
TGACTTCTGATAAATCCAAGCAAAACGTTAAATCTGCAATTAAAATCTATTTTCAAGGTTTAAAGGGAATATGTCATATAAGGCTTTATTTTGGGGGATAGCGGCCAGACTTCAGATTGACAAATAATGATATTTTCTACAGGTCCAAAACAGAATAAGCCTAACAATGACTTATTTACAAGGAAACTCATTTTAGGGCCAGGGGTGGCCAGGCCCCCACCCAGTAATCTGACTGGGGGATGGGGTTAGGAGACAGATTATGAAAAGTAGCTATTATTTTGTTCATTAACATGCGTGACAAGCAAAAATAATAAACATTAAAAAGTGAATAAAAAATAATATCCAATTGTCTCCCCTCTCCCACCCTCCCCCAATCCACTACCAGCCTGATTTTATTCAAAACTTAAAGCCTGAGCAACATATTGGTTGATACGACATTTTTATCGTGAATTGGAATTTATTATTTTTAATTTTAGATTTTCCTAGGCGAGGCCTGATTTACCGACTAAAATCTGCATTGAACATTTAAAATCAAGGTTTGATTTAACCATGAAAATTGAAGCAACCACAGGACAGGTCCCTGGAATGTGCTCTTATAAATAATCAATATTTATTACATTTCTGTGGGTGAAAGATCAGGATTTCTCAGTGAATGATAATTCATAATCACTAAATATAAATACCTCCGAATACATGACGTCAATAAAGAGTTGTTGACGTTGACGTCATTTGTCGAGAACATTCAACAAAGTGAAGCCTTTCAGTTTAAATCACATATAAACAGATTTAAAAAATGTAATAAACATTTATAGATTATTTAACTGCTAGTTTTGATTATTAGGAAATTCCTCACTCTATGGTACGTGTGCTGTGTTTTTTCACTCACATATATCTACTTGTTCGTGAAAAAAATGTATGCCTACCATCTGATGAAAGATTTCCCTAAATTTCGTCCTAGCAGTTAAATAATCTCTATGTTGTATCACTTTGACCTGATTTTCAAAAAATCTTTTATAGACACACTATTATCAAGGTGGTGCATATGATAATGCAAATGTGCCAATTAAAAGTATGGGTTTATTCACAGGTTCTTAAAATACTCTTGATTGAATATCCTTAAAATGAATTATGAGTTGGTAGCTCTTATTTTGACAATTTAGTTTTGGGGTTAGGTCTGGCTGGTTTAAGCCATTGATATTGTGTCTTTAGAGTTTGGATTCTGAAAACAAGTAAGTTATGTATATACGTACCTCGTCGTTAGTAGGTTTAGAAATAGTATACATCTGTTATTAAATTTGGCTGTTGTAGGCTGGATAGCTACTTTAATAAAGGATTACTTTGAGTTCTAGCTTAGGCATACATGTGATATCTCACTCTGTGAGACATTAACTCACAGATTTTTGTCTCTTCAGAATTCAAAAATATTATATCAAAATCTCACTTGAAAAATTATGAATTGAATTGAATTTGGGTTTTAAGGCGCACCAACACATGAAAAGGTTATATGGCGCCTAACAGGCATGAACATGCCAGGCTCATCTTCCATGTACATCGAGATAAGATATGGAAAATGGCCCTAGAACCTTCTCACCCTGAACTGCAGAGTTGCTGCAAATTCTATCGTAGAAACTCCAAATTATGAAAAGAAACGAAATTTAAAAGCTGTTAATGACATATTCCTATTTTAGTTTATCATCACATGCTTTAAAAAATTAAATGTATGCAACTATTAGATAAAACCTCACAGTTCTCACTCATGCATTATTCTTATGGAAAGAATCTCACAAATTTTGGGACAAATCTCCATTGAAAAATAACTTTCAGAAAATATGTTATAACAAGAAGCCATGCATTTATTTTATCCATTAATTGTTAGTTGTTAGTTTACCAAATTACATGGTTTTAATAAATCATTGCTACATTTTACTCAGCAATTAATAAATTTTCAAACTGGTTGTTTTAAACTATTTTTGAAATTATCATGAATAATTTGCAAATATTCAAATAGTGAAAAAAAATAACTAGTATATATTAAATAAATATGAAAACAAAAATTTCTATGTAACACTTTCAAACCAAACTCAAAATGAACCTTTTGCACTCAGACAATTTAAACTTGGAAAGAGTCACCTCTCATTGCCCTCCCTCCTACACTTTTCCTGTATTCATTCAAACTTATGACATGCTGTCTTGTCGTCCCATCTCCCACTATCTGTCCTTGATCTTTTCCTTTATACCAATGATCCTCTCTTGGTTTCCTCTGGTATACATAATACACAATACCATTAACTCATGTATACAAGCTTGTTAGGACGTCTATAAGTGCAGTAATCCTAATTTCAGTTATATATATATATATATATACACTCCGACCTAGTTACTCGGCCTTTTCCCTTTAACATTTATTTATTCATTCAAATATTTGAACAAATTTGTTTATATTTGACTAACATGGCTCATTATAAGATTAAATTAATTATGTATATTCGCAGATGCACGCATAAATTGAGTAGGAACTTATATGTTAAATTTGTTTGGGAGTCTGCAAAGTTCATGTGCATAAAATCCACAGAAAATAAAGTTAATCATGATAATTCCAACATTTTGCTTGAAAACGGTATTTCAAGATTGAGAATTTCAGGAACTCATTAAAATAAGGTAAACAAATATAAGGCACCCATTAAAATAACAAAAAATATAAGGCACCCATTAAAATAACGTTAAAATATGACTATCTCGTAAGAAAATTAGTTCTTCCAAGAAGAGTTGATGCACATATATTACATATTTGTCTGTGATTTGTATAGGAAATACTGGGAACAGAAAATCTATATCTACTCGTTTGTACGGGACATTGCTCAGCCTTTTCCGTCAGTGGCGGAAACGTCAAATGACGTTCTGATTGTTTTACGGACGTCTTCATCAGATTCCACCACTAGGATACCGATTACGGAAATAACGAAGAGTTCCGGTTCCACTTGTTTTGTTTGTATGACGTAACGTCGTCTTGTGGCAATCTCGTGCAAACTGGTGTAAAAAGGCGTGAATCATTAGAAATATTAATAAAATATCATTTTTAGCTCGACTATTCGAAGAATAAGAGAGCTTATGTAATCATCCCGGGGTCGGCGTCGGCGTTGGTGTCGGCGTCGGCGTCCCACATCAAGGTCTATATCTCTTACATTTCTTATCCTAGCACAACCAAATTTGTTCATGGGCTTCCTTATAGCATTATCTTAAGGGCTGCATAAGCAATTTTGGTTCCTGTAACCCATTGGCTCCCATGGAACCCAAATTATGATAGCCCAAAAAATGTGCCCCATTTCACATCAAATTTTGCATGTAAGCTGTGTTTACTAGTCTATATGTCTTACAATTCTTACCCTAGCACAACCAAATTTGGCCATTAGCTTCCTTATAGCATTATAGTAAGGGCTGCTTAAGTAATGTTGGTTCCTGTAACCCATTGGCTCCCATGGAACCCAAATTATGATAGCCCATAAAATGTGCCCCATTTCACATCAAATTTTGCATGTAAGCTGTGTTTACTAGTCTATATGTCTTACAATTCTTACCCTAGCACAACCAAATTTGGCCATTAGCTTCCTTATAGCATTATAGTAAGGGCTGCTTAAGTAATGTTGGTTCCTGTAACCCCTGGGCTCCCATGGAACCCAAATTCTGATAGCCCTTTAAAATATGTCTGTTTCACATAAAATTTTGCATGTAAGCTGTGTTTACAGGTCTATATCTCTTACATTTCTTGTCCTAGCTGAACTAAATTTTGGAATTTATTTCCTTATAGTATGTTGTAAAGGGTTGGATAAGTAATTTTGTCTTCTGCAAATTCTGGGCTCCCATGGAACCCAAATTGTGATGGCCCATAAAATGTGCAATAAAGGCAGATCTAGGTTTGCATGTAAGCATGTATATATCTATAATTTTGGTTTGGGATTTGTTATAGCATTATGCATCTTATTACTTCACCCATATTGGGGCATGGGCTCCCTCCTCCGCCCCACCCCCTCCCTACCCCGCACTCCCACTCCCCTCCACACCTTTTTTTTTATACATATTTCTGTGTTGTTTTAGTCAATTCTTACACATATATGTTGCAACCCTCCCCGCCCCCTCCCCCCCCCCGACCTGATATAGAGTGTAATATGAAAATACTCATTTATTATATATCATATATCCCATCCAGTGTAACATACAGGTATATCCCACTCACTGTAATAAATACAGGGGTATTCAAACAAATAATGGTTCATACATTTTTATACAGTAAGCAGATTATGGTGGATGTGTTAAAATTACTGAATATTTTGTCACTTCCTCATCCAGAGATTATAAGAATCTTTCATGGGTATCTGGCAAAGATCGGGAATTCCAACATAAGGTATAATTGTTTTTATCGAAACCGAAGTTCTGTTCAGGTTCTAATTAAAACAATTATACCTAGGGTTGGGAAATGTTGGAATTTCCCTATCTGAACCGGATACCCATGATTGATTCCTATCTGAACCGGATACCAATGATTGATTCCTATCTGAACCGGATACCCATGATTGATTCTTTTTTGCATATCAATCATACTACTAACATTTTGCATGTTTATTTACCCAATGACGTCGTGCAACTGTCATTGTTGATATCAGCGTGCGACTTTTATCTTCCCCCATGTGTAAGATCAGGTTTTCCATCACCCATGGAAAACGCAGATAACCTTATCCGGTATGCAATAATATAAGAATCTTTCATGGGTATCCGAGGAAGATCAGAAATTCCAACATGGGAGGTATACCTGTATTTATCGGAACTGAGGCTCTGCCCTGGATCCAACTAAAACAATTACATCAATGTGATTGGGATTTCTTTGTGTGGATACCCATGATTGATTGATTGATTATTTTTTTTGTCCACTGTTGACATTTTTATGCATTGACATTTTGTGTGTTGACATTTTATGTGTTGAGGTCGCCAACTTTCAACAATGTGTATGTTTATTTACACAATGACGTCATGCAACTGTTGATGTCATCGACATCATTGTTGATGGGCATGACTTATATTTGCCCCCATAAATTATTTGCCACCATAAATTACGTTAGATCAGATTTTCCGGACACGTGTAAAATGCTGATATCTGTATCTAGTATTCAAGAATATAATTAGTATGCAATTAATTCTTATTAAAATGATGAAGAGGACAATATGTCGGTGATTTATTTTGTTATAATATTATACCATACCCTGACTTCTGATAAATCCAAGCAAAACTTTAAATCTGCAATTAAAATCTATTTTCAAGGTTTAAAGGGAGTACGCCATATAAGGCTTTATTTTGGGGGATAGGGGCCAGACTTCAGATTGACAAATAGTGATATTTTCTACAGGTCCAAAACAGAATGATGAGCCTAACAATGACTTATTTACGAGGAAACTCATTTTAGGGCCAGGGGTGGCCAGGCCCCCACCCAGTAATCTGACTGGGGGATGGGGATAGGGGACAGATTATGAAAAGTAGCTATTATTTTGTTCATTAACATGCGTGACAAGCACAAATAATAAACATTAAAAAGTGAATAAAAAATAATATCCAGTTGTCTCCCCTCTCCCACCCTCCCCAATCCACCACCACCCTGATTTTATTCACAACTTAAGGCCTGAGCAACATATTGGTTGATATGACATTTTTTTCGTGAATTGGAATTATTTTTAATTTTAGATTTTTCTAGGCAAGGCCTGATTTACTGACTAAAATATGCATTGAACATTTAAAATCAAGGTTTGATTTAACCATGAAAATTGAAGCAACCACAGGACAGGTCCCTGGAATGTGCTCTTATAAATAATCAATATTTATTACATTTCTGTGGGTGAAAGATCAGGATTTCTCAGTGAATGATAATTCATAATCACTAAATATAAATACCTCCGAATACATGACGTCAATAAAGAGTTGTTGACGTTGACGTCATTTGTCGAGAACATTCAACAAAGTGAAGCCTTTCAGTTTAAATCACATATAAACAGATTTAAAAAATGTAATAAACAGATTATTTAACTGCTAGTTTTGATTATAAGGAAATTCCACACTCCATGGAATGTGTGCTGTGTTTTTTCACTCACATTATATCTGCTTGTTCGTGAAAAAAATGTATGCCTACCATCTGATGAAGGATTTCCCTAAATTTGGTCCTAGCAGTTAAAGGGACACTGTCCGTAAGTAAGCAGATATTGAGCATAACCAAATAACTGTCTGACTTCTATTCAGTGAAATGTATACATGAAAACTTGAGCATAGACCCAAAGAAGTCTGTAGTAATACATTCGTGAATTTGAAGAAAAAAAGTTTTAATTATTATTTGTAAATAATGTGGGACCCACATTATGTACCTTTTCTGCCATTACCGGTAGCTTTTCTACATAGTATGTATTGCGTAATATGTATAGCCCGCCTAGCTCAGTCAGGAGCGACGTCGACTATCTCGCGCTCACTATTATTACCCTCGAGTATAATTCTAGTTTGGACTGCGAGTTCAAACGCGCAAAGCGACGCTTCTTTTCCTTTTTTTGCACTGTGATTGAATTCCGTTAAACAATCTTGCATTTAATTAGTAAATATTCAGTAATGTTTATAAGCTAAAAGTTACGGACATTGTCCCTTTAAATAATCTCTATGTTGTATCACTTTGAACTGATTTTCAAAAAATCTTTCATAGATTATCAAGGTGGTGCACTTTTTAAGAAAACTTACACTACAAAACTTTTTATTAAAAATATCCAGGTGTTCAGGTCATATGATAATGCATATGTGCCAATTAAAAGTATGGGTTTATTCACAGGTTCTTAAAGTACTCTTTGATTGAATATGCTTAAAATGAATTATGAGTTGGTAACTCTTATTTTGACAATTTAGTTTTGGGGTTAGGTCTGGCTGGTGAAAGCCATTGATATTGTGTCTTTAGAGTTTGGATTCTCAAAACATGTAAGTTATGTATCAAGGTTCATACAGCCTTAAAAAGTCCTTAAATTCTGACAAAATATCATTAAAGGTCCTTGAATTTCATAATCAGTCGATTAATTATACAAGACGAATAATATCCTACATAGTTTTAAAAAAGATTGGCAAAAAAAAACACACACCGATATTTGAATCATTGCCGGTAATAAAATAACAGTTAACCGGGCCTTAAAAAGTCCTAAATTTTCATAATGATAATTCTGTATGAACCATGTGTATATACCTCGTCGTTAGTAGGTTTAGAAATGGTGAACATCTGTTAATAAATTTGGATGTTGTAGGTCGATTAGCTACTTTAATAAATGATTACTTTGGGTTCTAGCTTAGGCATACATGTGATATCTCACTCTGTGAGACATAAACTCACAGATTTATTTCTCTTCAGAATTTAAAAATATATCAAATTCTCACTGGAAAAATTATGAAAAGAAACGAAATTTAAAAGCTGTTTAATGACATTTTCCTATTTTAGTTTATCATCAAATGATTTAAAAAATTAAATGTATACAACTATTAGATAATACCTCACAGTTCTCACATACATTATTCTTATAGAAAGAATATCACAGATTTTGGGACAAGATAACTTTCAGAAAATATGTTATAACAAGAAGCCATGCATTTATTTTATCCATTAATTGTTAGTTGTTAGTTTACCAAATGAAATGGTTTTAATAAATCATTGCTACATTTTACTCAGAAATTAGTAATATTTCAAACTGGTTGTTTTAAACTATTTTTAGCTCTACTGATCAGAGATCAGCAGAGCTTATGCCGCTCGTCTGATCAGAGATCAGCAGAGCTTATGCCGTGGTGCGGCGTCCGTCGTCCGTCCGTCCGTCTGTCCGTCCGTCTGTCCGTCCGTTAACTTTTTTTTTGTAGCGACTACTCCTCTGAAACTACTAAATAGATTTTCATGAAACTTAACAGAAATGTTGCCCATGAAGTCTAGTTGATCCTAGCAAAAATTCATGTAGATGTGAAATCCAAGATGGCCGCCAAATCTAAAAATAGGTTTTTAAAAAACAAGTTTGTAGCGACTACTTCTTGAAAACTCTAAGGGATATTGCTATGGGACTTTTTCTAAAATGATCAGCATGACATGATGTTGGTCCTTGTCGAAAATCGTTTTGATTCGACGTTAAACATGGCTGCCAGCGGCCATCTTTGTTTACATAGAGTTATATAATGAAAACTTGTAGCGACTACTACTCTGAAACTACTTGACGGATTTTCATGAAACTTCACAGGAATGTTGCTCTTGATGTCTAATTGATCCTAGCAAAATTTCAGGTCGGCCGGAAATTCAAGATGGCCGCCACGGCTAAAAATAGATTTTTAAAAAATAAGTTTGTAGCGACTACTTCTTGAAAACTATAAGAGATATTGATATGGGACTTTTTCTAAAATGATCAGCATGACATGATGTTGGTCCTTGTCGAAAATCGTTTTGATTCGAGGTTAAACATGGCTGCCAGCGGCCATCTTTGTTTACATAGAGTTATATAATGAAAACTTGTAGCGACTACTCCTCTGAAACTACTTGACGGATTTTCATGAAACTTCACAGGAATGTTGCTCTTGATGTCTAATTGATCCTAGCAAAATTTCAGGTTGGCCGGAAATTCAAGATGGCCGCCACGGCTAAAAATAGATTTTTAAAAAATAAGTTTGTAGCGACTACTTCTTGAAAACTATAAGAGATATTGATATGGGACTTTTTAGCTTTACTGATCAGAGATCAGCAGAGCTTATGCCGTGGTGCGGCGTCCGTCTCCGTCCGTCTGTCCGACCGTCCGTTAACTTTTATTTGTAGCGACTACTTCTCTGAAACTAGTGGATGGATATTCATAAAACTTTACAGAAATGTTGCCCATGAAGTCTAGTTGATCCTAGCAAAAATTCATGTTGATGTGAAATTCAAGATGGCCGCCAAAGCTAAAATTAGATTTTTTAAATTCAAGTTTGTAGCGACTACTTCTTGAAAACTATAAGTGATATTGATATGGGACTTGTTCTAAAATGATCAGCATGACATGATGTTGGTCCTTGTCGAAAATCGTTTTGATTTGACGTTAAACATGGCTGCCAGTGGCCATCTTTGTTTACATAGAGTTATATAATGAAAACTTGTAGCGACTACTTCTCTGAAACTACTTGACGGATTTTCATGAAACTTCACAGGAATGTTGCTCTTGATGTCTAAATGATCCTAGCAAAATTTCAGGTCGGCCGGAAATTCAAGATGGCCGCCACGGCTAAAAATAAATTTTCAAAATACAAGTTTGTAGCGACTACTTCTTGAAAACTATAAGTGATATTGATATGGGACTTTTTCTAAAATGATCAGCATGACATGATGTTGGTCCTTATCAAAAATCGTTTTGATTCGACGTTAAACGTGGCTGCCAGCTGCCATCTTTGTTTACATAGAGTTATATAGTAAAAACTTGTAGCGACTACTCCTCTGAAACTACTTGGCGGATTTTCATGAAACTTTACAGGAATGTTGCTCTTAATGTCTAATTGATCCTAGCAAAATTTCAGATCGGCCAGAAATTCAAGATGGCTGCCACAGTTAAAAAATAAGTTTGTAGCGACTACTTCTTGAAAACTATAAGTGCTATTGATATGGGACTTTTTCTAAAATGATCAGCATGACATGATGGTTATCCGAGTCGAACATTATTTTGATTCGACATTTAACATGGCTGCCAGTGGCCATCTTTGTTTACATAGAGTTATATAATGAAAACTTGTAGCGACTACTCCTCTGAAACTACTTGACGGATTTTCATGAAACTTCACAGAAATGTTGCTCTTGATGTCTAATTGATCCTAGCAAAATTTCAGGTCGGCCGTAAATTCAAGATGGCCGCCATGGCTAAAAATAGATTTTCAAAATACAAGTTTGTAGCGTCTACTTCTTGAAAACTATAAGTGATATTGATATGGGACTTTTTCTAAAATGATCAGCATGACATGATGGTTATTCAAGTCGAACATTATTTTGATTCGACGTTAAACATGGCTGCCAGTGGCCATGTTTGTTTACATAGAGTTATATAATGAAAACTTGTAGCGACTACTCCTCTGAAACTACTTGACGGATTTTCATAAAACTTCACAGGAATGTTGCTCTTGATGTCTAATTGATCCTAGCAAAATTTCAGGTCGGCCGGAAATTCAAGATGGCCGCCATGGCTAAAAATAGATTTTCAAAATACAACTTTGTAGCGACTACTTCTTGAAAACTATAAGTGATATTGATATGGGACTTTTTCTAAAATGATCAGCATGACATGATGGTTTTTCAAGTCGAACATTATTTTGATTCGACGTTAAACATGGCTGCCAGTGGCCATGTTTGTTTACATAGAGTTATATAATGAAAACTTGTAGCGACTACTCCTCTGAAACTACTTGACGGATTTTCATAAAACTTCACAGGAATGTTGCTCTTGATGTCTAATTGATCCTAGCAAAATTTCAGGTCGGCCGGAAATTCAAGATGGCCACCACGGCTAAAAATAGATTTTCAAAAAACCAGTTTGTAGCGACTACTTCCTAAAATCAAAATCAATCAGTAGAGCTTCAAGGTCATTGACCTCTTGTTGAAATTATTATGAATAATTTGCAAATATTCAAATAGTGAAAAATAACTAGTATATATTAAATAAATATGAAAACAAAAATGTCCATGTGTCACTTTCAAACCAAACTCAAAATGAACCTTTTGCACCCAGACAATTTAAACTTGGAAAGAGTCACCTCTCATTGCCCTCCCTCCTACACTTTTCCTGTATTCATTCAAACTTATGACATGCTGTCTTGTCGTCCCATCTCCCACTATCTGTCCTTGATCTTTTCCTTTATACAAATGATCCTCTCTTGGTTTCCTCCGGTATACATAATACACAACAAGTGTCCATTAACTCATGTATACAAGCTTGTTAGGACGTCTATAAGTGCAGTAATCCTAATATTCAGTTATATATATATATATATATATATATACTCCGACCTAGTTACTCGGCCTTTTCCCTTTAACATTTATTTATTCATTCAAATATTTGAACAAATTTGTTTATATTTGACTGACATGGCTCATTATAAGATTAAATTAATTATGTACATTCGAAGACGCACGCATAAATTGAGTAGGAACTTATATGTTAAATTTGTTTGGGAGTCTGCAAAGTTCATGTGCATAAAATCCACAGAAAATAAAGTTAATCATGATAATTTCAACATTTTGCTTGAAAACGGTATTTTAAGATTGAGAATTTCAGGAACCCATTAAAATAAGGTAAACAAATATAAGGCACCCATTAAAATAACAAAAAATATAAGGCACCCTTTAAAATAACAAAAAATATATGGCACCCATTAAAATAACGTTAAAATATGACTATCTCGTAAGAAAATTAGTTCTTCCAAGAAGAGTTGATGCACATATATTACATACTTGTCTGTGATTTGTATAGGAAATACTGGGAACAGAAAAGCTATATCTACTCGTTTGCTCTACTGTGAAATATCTCCCACTGGGAGATATTTCACAGTACGGGACATTGCTCGGCCTTTTCCGTCAGTGACGGAAACGCCAAATGACTTTCTGATTGTTTTACGGACGTCTTCATCAGATTCCACCACTAGGATACCGATTACGGAAATAACGAAGAGTTCCGGTTCCACTTGTTTTGTTTGTATGACATAACGTCGTCTTGGCAATCTCGTGCAAACTGGTGTAAAAAGGCGTGAATCATTAGAAATATTAATAAAATATCATTTTAAATTATATAAAATATAGTTTAATAACCAGTGTTTTTGAGATACTGAAAATATCTCCCTCGGTAGAGAAATGGCCCCGATATAGGAACTCGTGCTCCGAACTCATTCTGGCCCCGATATAGGAACTCGTGCTCCGCACTCGTTCTTATACGAGTTCCTATATCGGGGCCATTTCTCTACCTCGGGAGATATTTCCCGTATGTCAAAAACACTGGTAATTAAACTCTATGTAATGCACGTGTAAACTTTTTAAAATGATGTAAAGGGTAGGTTTCTTTATCCAATACAATAATGTCAAATACAGATAATGTTATGCTAATGAGGTTGGAATTATTAGCCAGTACAGAATATTCACATATTTTATTATCATCAATATTAACATTAGTGTGATTCCAGATGCTCTCTGTCCTTGGGATTGACCCTATATACCTTTATTCGCACTAGTACAAGCGCCTCCCCTAGTAGAAGCAACCCCCTCCTTTAATTTTTTTTCAAAAATCTCTTTTTTTTAAATTTAATACATTTTCAATAGAGTTGGGTACCGCGAAAAATAAAGTACTGCGGTATACTACGTTTTTTCAGCAGCAAAAACTTGAATTCATATATTGTAGGATAACATAGGACTATTCTACTAGCTCCATAAGTAGCCATAAGAATCATAAACTTACCACTTGACAGTTTGTTATTATTATTATTTATTTTTTTATTTACTTATTTTTAAATGACATTGGCTATAGTTATATCTTTAATTGTTTTATTAAATGTGTTATATTCACAATGAAGCAGCAAAAAAACGTGAATATGAGAAATAAAACATATTTGTTATTCGGTAATTTCCGTATATTTTTCGGTCATGGAAAAAGCCGAAGTACCGGTACGGACCCAAACATACCACTGTGCGTTATGCCCAAGCCTAAATACGAGTGTATACCGGTAATACTGCTCACTGCTAATACATTTTTTTAACCTTTATAAGAGCACCCACTTTGCATTTTGCAAAGTGCCTGGGCACTTCTGTTGGGGAAATACGTTAACTGAGTTTATGAGCATTTTGAGTGGTTAATGCAAAATTACTGTTTCTTGTTCTTGATTCAGTTATAATAGTTTCACGTTAGCATCTGATCAGTTATTTCTTTATGTGTGGCACAACGAAGTTGATTGGGCATTTACTCTGCATGTATATAGTGTTAACGTTGTCCGTCCATCACACTTTTGTTAAAGTAGCTATCCCGCCAACAACTGCCAAATTTAATAACACAGTTTCTAAACCTACTGACGATGAACTATGTATATATATAAAACTTACATGTTTTGAAAAGAAATCCAAACTATATCGACTCTATATAAACGGCTTTAACCAGCCAGACCAAACCCCTGAAACTGGAGCGTCGAATTAAGAGTTACCAACCCATTATTCACTTTACTCATATCAATCACGGGTATTTTATAACTTCAGTTAGTCTTCATATTTCGCTATAAAACTTTCAGGGTGTCTTAATTTATGAATATCCAACAATTTAAAACCATTTTTGGATAAAAATTCTAAAAATTAAGTATTTTTCAAAAAATTTCATGCAGCAGAATTTTGCATTGAAAATGCCCCATCAAAAACAGCTTTCGGGCATGACATTTTTATTTCTCAACCGATTTTGAAAAGTAATATATTTTTATTTACCACTAAAAATGTCTGTTTAACTGATATACAACTTATTTAGGTACGAGATGTAGTTTGTCTGAAAAGTCCAAAAAACCTTTGGCTGAAACAAGCGCCCCAAACAATACTGTCAGTATTCATTGTTACTTTAATGATATTCAGAAAACATACGGAATTCGTGCTTAATTTGAAACTTCTACATTTTCAGTACCAGAAACGCTACAGAAATTAAACGGAAAGGGGAGAAAATCTAGACCGAGAAATACAAGACGATCTGGTCCAACAGAAGGTCAAGTAAAATACAAGGTAAAAGATATGATTAAAATATTTATGTTAAAATGCCACTATTACTTACCGGGATTTACCAGGTTTACATACCAATTTTCTTCTGTCACTGATGCATGATGGGGCATGGTGGTCTAGTTGTTAGTTTTCTTGTCTCATTACCAAAAGGTCGCGGGCTCCAGCCACACGAAACACTGCACGTGATCCTGAGCAAGTCACCTCTCACTTCATCTCATTGATGGGAACACATTAGCCTATCTTAACAATTCAATTGTTGTTTAACGGTTAATCAACAGATTTTAGGTTATTTAGAGCTGCCCCAGAGAGAGGGGATGGATACAGTAGAATCCAGGAACCGGTCCTGCCCTTACTGTCAGATAGATTCCTATGGTTCTTTTACAAGCGGGGGCGTCCGTGGCCGAGTGGTTAACGTCTCTGACTTGAAATCACTTGCCCCACACCGCTGTAGGTTCGATCCCTCAGGGGCCTAGGAATCTTTATGTGAGGAAGCTATCCAGCTGGCTTGCGGAACGTCGGTGGTTCTACCCAGGTGCCAGCCCGTGCACGAAAATTGCCCGGAGGGGCACCTGGGGTCTTCCTCCACCAATGGAAGCTGGAAAGTTGCCATATGACCTTAGCTGTTGGTGCGACTATAAAATCCAATTCAATTCAATTCTTTTACAAGCTCCGATAAATGGGACCGTCAGATTTACATTCCCCATCTAACGGACGAGGCTAAGGGATGTGAGAGTATTGAATCCGATAAACGGGACTGCCAGTTTTATATTCTCCATCTGACGAACAAGGCTAAGGGATGTGTCTTGCCTAAGGACACACCGAAGACATCCAGTGTCACCAGTGAGGTCCAAACCCGTATTCTCTGGATGCAGGGCCTGCCGTGTTGTCCACTGTGCCACCGCAGCCACCCCCTATGTTAACAAAATAATCACCATGTCGATCCAGATGCTGTTATCAGTGATACATTTATCATCGCTGTTTCAGTCCAGATGTTTGGTCGTAAATATCCAAAAATATTGTTTTTTGACTCGGAGTACAGAAACGTTTGTAGTATCATTATAGATTTCTGAACAAAATTACATATCTGATTTTTTTTTCGATGTTTTTTTTTCAGTTCAGTTTAACAATTAAACAAAACAAAACAAAAGGACGAACACTAATAATGTATGAAGAATTAAATTAACAAAAGTTTGTAGGCAAAGATTATAATATCGAAAGTCGGACCTTTAAAATAATGAGACATTGAGACATTGAAAAAATGAAGAAAAAATAAAAAAGTTTCATGGATGAACAACTTCGAAAAGATTCATTTCATTTTGTTAATCATTCAGACAACCCGTAATTATCTGTTATTAATTTTTCAGAAAAGAAAGGCAGATCCATTAAAAAGCTTCCAGTTTGAAGGTTTGAGCGGAAAGAAGAAGAAAAAGAAATGAATCATTTATTTATTTTCAGCCTTAATTACGGAAAATTGGTCGAATATAATGTTAGGTGCTGGTGCCTTGTCTATCATCTGTCCATCGCATGTGTTATAATTTACGAGGTCAATTTCTTTAAAAACGCCCATTTGTTCTGATCTCTCACTCTTCAAAGTGTATTCTTTAAGGCATCATTAAATAGCGAATAGAAAATTGATGACAATTTTTTTAAACTAATCTTCATTGAGGCCCTCTGTATACATGGTTGTAGGAAAGCTGTAAAAAACTTTGTTGAAGAGGAGCTTTGAACTTTTATGATTTGTTGTTACATATTAATAAATCATAGACTATTGAATTGTTAAACTAATCTTCATTGAGGCCCTCTATACATGGCTGTAGGAAAGCTCTAGAAAACAATGTTGAAGAGGAGCTTTGAACTTTTATGATTTGTTGTTACATATTAATAAATCATAGAACGTTGAATTTTTAAACTAATCTTCATTGAGGCCCTCTGTATACATGGCTGTAGGCAAGCTCTAGAAGACAATGTTGAAGAGGAGCTTTGAACTTTTATTATTGTTAAACATTAATAAATCGGAGAAGGTTGACCTCTTTAGTTGTTATTTGACATTCAGGTGGTTGATGCAAATTAAAAATAGCTGTAACCAATTGACAGTTCCAATGCAGTGTTACTTATTATTTTTCTGTTTTATTAATACCTTTTATATCCGACATGGCGAACATCTTTGGAAAGAGAAAAACATTGTGCCGTCTAGACGTGACACTGCTGTTTTAAAATAAATCCTGACGTTAGAGCGTTACTATTCCTGTTGCATAAAACTATATAACACATGTGTTTGTTAAAGAAAAAAATTCCACTTTTTAAATTGCCACGACTTAATACTTATTTCTTATTCACAGTCTCAATTCAAACTGGGTCAGCTGCTTGTTACTTGCTTTATTGAGGTCAGAGACTGGGTTTCAGATTGAGAGGATACAATACTGCAAAAATGTCACATTTTGACACCATCTTCGAATGGAAATAATTGGATAAGATGCTGGTAATGGAAATAGTTCAGTGAAAGTTGGCAGGTTTTTGACAGGATTATATGAAAGTTGGCACGTTCTTGACAGGTTTATATCAAAGTTTGTAGGTTACCGACACGAAAAACAAACAGACAAACAAAAACCATATTTATGATAATTATAATTAAGATTTTCTTAAATTTCAATTCACCAAGCTTGTTAATTGTTACCTACAAAAAGTCTTAGTACTCTGACAAATTTTATTATTTACAATTTAAATTTAAAAAGTTGTGACTCACAATATCCTGTCAGATAATAAAAAGGATGTATCTAAAAGGATTTAAAACGTTCAAAATGTTATCCGAGGACCAATGAAATTTCTTTTTCTGAAGTTAGTGAAATATTGATGAAGTTTAGTTGAAGCTTGTATGTTGAACAAGAGAAAACAATGGGGTCTTGTGTCCTGTTATTAAAGCATGTAAGGAAACATTGGGACAGCTAACTCGGAGGGAGATCAGATGATATGTTGAAATGGTCGATTGTCTCTCGGCTGTCAAGCCTATGTATATCAGTACTCTTGTTGATTCATTGTTGAAATTGATATCATTTGTTGCAATATGAAATAAAACAACAGTAAGAAATATGAAATATTCCTGTAATAGTTGTTTTCTTGTTGTGTTCCAAATGTAACTGAAAGGAAGAATATCCTTTCTTGCATACCGGACAGAATCCGTATTTTACCGGGGCTAGATATTTCCATCTCACCCTAGAGTCGAGATAAATTCACGCACGCACAAACATCCGGTATGCAGGAAAACATGGAAAATGTTGTAGCTGACGGCGTCAACGCACAACATGTCTCTGATATGCAAGAAAAATAATGGGATTTCCAACCCTCAGTATAAGTGTTTTAATTGGAACCTCGGCAGAGCCTCAGTTCAGATAAAAACATACCTCGGGTTGGAATTCCCTATCTTCACCGGATACCCATGAACGGTTCTTATAATCTAATATGGCAGTGTAATTTGTAGTGTAATTTTGCTGTTATTTGACGGTATAGCTACTTAATGATTTGAAATTTCCAACAGTTCCTCAACACAGGAGGTCATATCTGTCAGGGCTATTCCATTGAAACATAATGGGACCCCAGGAAGGCTCTTATGAAATTGAACACTCGCCCATAGATGCAAAATTAAGTTAGAGAGCCAAATTTCGGAAAACATGCATTACCCATAGATGTTTATTATATTGCATTCCTGGGGTCCCGGATATGTTTTAATGGAATAGCCCTCAGCAGATGTCATGCAAAAATGTTTAAACCAAAATATGATACCATTTTTAGCTCTATTGATCAAAGATCAGCAGAGCTTATGCCGTGGTGCGGTGTCCGGCATCTGTCTGTCCGTAAACTTTTTTTTGTAGCGACTACACCTCTAAAACTACTGGATGAATTTTCATTGAACTTTACAGAAATTTTGCTCATGATGTCTAGTTGATCCTAGCAAAAATTCATGTTGATGCTAAATCCAAGATGGCGGCCAAAGCTAAAAATAGATTTTTAAAAAACAAGTTTGTAGCGACTACTTCTTGAAAACTATAAGTGATATTGATATGGGACTTTTTCTAAAATGATCAGCATGACGTGTTGTTGGTCCTTGTCGAAAATCGTTGTGATTAAACGTTAAACATGGGTGCCAGTGGCCATCTTTGTTTACATAAGAGTTATATAGTAAAATGTTGTAGCGACTACTCCTCTGAAAATACTTTATGGATTTTCATGAAACTTCACAGGAACGTTGCTCTCGATATCTAGTTGATCCTAGCAAAATGTCGGGTCGGCCAGAAATTCAAGATTGCCGCCACAGCTGAAAATAGATTTTTAAAAAAAAAATTGTAGCAAACTATAAGTGATATTGATATGGGACTTTTTCTAAAATGATCAGCATGACATGATGTTGGTCCTTGTTGAAAATTATTTTGATTCGACATTAAACATGGCTGCTGCGGCCATCTTTGATTACATAGAGTTATATAGTAAAAACTTGTAGCGACTACTCCTCTGAAACTACATGACAGATTTTCATGAAACTTCACAGGAATGCTGAGCTAGCTATCAAAAACCTATCAGTAGAGCTTCAAGGTCATTGGCCTCTTGTTCAAAGCAACATTAAATGTATGTACAAAGCATAATATAACTGATTCTTCAGAAGAAAAAATTGCATCTGAGTAGAAATGTATGTTGAGAGAATCGGATGAGCATCAAATGTGTGAGAATTTCCATCAGTACATATGTACTTACGTACGCCTGGCAGATGTGAGTGCAACTCCTAGGATTTTGTGTCAATTGCCTTGAAACTTCACTCGTATCACTACCACCTAAAGATATTCTATAACATATTCAGGCTACAACTATGTTTTTACCGGAGTTGTCTCTCATTGAACTTTGGATTTCTATCGACATAAGTGTGTGTGGTCAACTCTTAGATTTTTGTGCTGATTGCCATAAAACTTCACACATATTGTTACCGCCAGCTGTAAATATGCATACTCTTGACGAATTTAGGCTGCAATAATTTTTACTAGAGTTATTGAACTGCGAATATGTATGAAAATAAACTTGAGTGCTTGAGTGTTACTAGGCTTTTGTGCCAGTTGCAGTCATCATCGACTGAAAAAGAGAATACTTGAATGAACTTTGTTGCCAGAGTCATCTCCCCTTGAACTTTAAATTTCTGTGAAAATAAGCTTGTGTGGTGAACTCCTACGTTTTTTGTGCCGATTGCCATAATTGCCATAAATATTCACACACACCGTCACCGCCAACAACTTTTTTTACCAGAGTTTTGTCCCCTTGAACTATGAATTTCTTGGAAAATAAGCTTACATGTATGTGCACAAGACTCATTGAATAATTTTGTGCATATTGCAGTGAAAATGAACATGGATCAAAATTGCTATGTTCATTCTCCAACAAAATTTACAGTTTCAAAGTCTCCACTTAAGTGCCACCTGTTCATCTGTTCACTTATGGAAAAAGTCTACATATTGTGGAATATGTTTTTAAAACCTTGGAAAAATATTGCGTAGTTTTGGGAAAATTTGCACAAATAGCCCCTTATAGGGGATGCAATATCCTTAAACTGTTCAATGCTATACCTACCATTAAACACTGTAACAACATTCATTGTGCTGTAGCAGGGATATATCGCCTTCAATGATACATCTGCTTTTATCTTGTTAAATTCTCTCGCAAACATAGTGTTATTGGTCAATGAAATGCCAAGTTAACGTATAATCCCTAATAAACGCCCCCCGGGGGGGGCATAACATTTTTGAAAAGGGGGTCGTTTATTTGAGACAAAAAATACATAATTAAACTTTTAAATCAGACATTATTTAATGATTTTCTTTATGAAGAAAATCAAAGTCCGCATGTCGATCAATTAATGCTTCGGATTTTAAGTTTTCTAGTGATTTTGTGTGTTCCATTGCGAATGAGACAGATTAACTTGTATCTTTTGGTAATTTTTAACAAATTTGTTTCTGAAAAAATTGTGTGGGAGGGGGCGTTTATTAGGGAAAGGGAGTTTATTAGGGATT
The DNA here is from genome assembly GCA_037043455.1 of Cyrtodaria siliqua. NCBI lineage: Eukaryota > Metazoa > Mollusca > Bivalvia > Adapedonta > Hiatellidae > Cyrtodaria > Cyrtodaria siliqua. The sequence goes on from JAWPHD010016660.1 coordinate 25,316, forward strand.
ATGCGGTAGATAAGAAATATAAGATATGACTTGCATAACATCGAGCCGTTGGCACTTTGTATTGATATTCTGTAAGTCCCACCCTCATAGTCCCTCGCAATACTAAACCAATTATTTTAATTCTTTGAAATTATATTTGCTTTACTACAAACATAAAATTCTAAAACTATTTCTGTCTTATTTATAGAAGTCCAGGGATGACAATGGACGTCCACGCAGCAGAAGATTATTTTGTTATTATCATAACGAGGAAAAGTACACAGCGTGAGTTGTATAAACGACCAATTATACACACTCACCTACAATTTCTGATGGCGAAAATACAATATTAGGATAGTTATTGACAAAAATAAATCCTGATTCCCTCCCAGTTAATCTGATCCATTATTTAGTGTTGTTTATGGTACAATAACGAACATCTCTAAAATTATTACCAGAATCATCCTTAAATATCTGAAAGGTGTGTTCTTTCATACTTTTTTCTTCTATATAATTAAAGATTCACTGTTAGCAATTAAGGTATGATTTACAAGACTCTTATTTGAAAGAAAGGACAATTTGTAACGTAATACAAGTTTATCCCTCGGATAAAAATCCAGACTTGGAACGGTTTTGACACGCTAAATGACAATAACATCGCAGTCGTTAATTATAGACTTTTGTTGTTTGTTGTGAAATAACAGAATTATTCTAAGTATAGGATAGAGGCTATGAAGAGATATCTTCACCATTGAGAAATCGAAAGGGAGGGAGTGTAGCGACCGACCGCGGTTTCTTAATGATGAAGATTTCTCTTCATAGGCTATCTGGTTTAGTGTTTACAATAGCTTTGTCAATAGTCTCTATATAGGTCACGCTCTACACAATGAAGAGCGATGGCAGTAAATTCTTCATGAATAATCAAGCCAGTATTTGAAATTCTGAGCCATCTGATGGTTTAAAAAGTAGGGTAAACACTAATTAATTGAAAGGTGTGGACATTCCCTTCATTAGATAGATTCCTCTTATGGTTTGGAGTTGAATGGGAGAATCAAAAACATTATTGTAGCCTTGCCTTTTTGAGGAAAAATGGAGGGATATAGAAATAGTGATTGTCCATCCGAACGTCACACTTGTTGGTGTCTGCAAATATTCACTCAGTTTTTAGCTACACTGGCTGAAGATCAGCGGAGCTTATGGGATGGCGAGTTGTCCATCGTCCGTCTGTTACTGGGATGGCGAGTTGTCCATCGTCCGTCTGTTACTGGGATGGCGAGTTGTCCATCGTCCGTCTGTTACTGGGATGGCGAGTTGTCCATCGTCCATCTGTTACTGGGATGGCGAGTTGTCCATCGTCCGTCTGTTACTGGGATGGCGAGTTGTCCATCGTCCGTCTGTTACTGGGATGGCGAGTTGTCCATCGTCCGTCTGTTACTGGGATGGCGAGTTGTCCATCTGTTACTGGGATGGCGAGTTGTCCATCGTCCGTCTGTTACTGGGATGGCGAGTTGTCCATCGTCCGTCTGTTACAGTTTGCGGGGTGAACGTGATGGGACCTTCATTATTAATCAGATCGTTAACAGACTTAGTATCTTTATATCAATGAAAGCTTGAACAAGTTCGAAAACCAGCCAGATCGGATTCTTAACACCAGAGTTATGGCCCTTGTTTCACTAAAAAATGCCATAGTCTGCCTTGTGAACACTGGCACCTTTATTTTTTATTTGATCTTTATCTAACTTGGCCGGTTTGTTAATATTAATTAGGTGCGACAAGTTCAAAAACCAGCTAGATCGGGTTAATATTACCAGAATTATGGCCCTTGATCTATTGACAAAATATAGCTCCTGGGTCATAACTTGGAAACCGTTGAGATCCCCGTCCTGTAACCATATATACACTTACTGGGCATGAACAAACGGATAAAACCATCCAATCAGCATGGGCCACAGCGTCCGGCCCCATCACTGGGAAAAAAGCCCCTGGGTCATAACTTGGAAACCGGTTGAGATCCCCATCCTATAACCATATATACAATGACTGGGCATGAACAGACAGATACAACCATCCAATGAGGGGTTCACAATTTTGATAGAGTATAACAATCTTCTTCTCTGAAACCACAAGGTAAAGAGCTCTTATATATAATGGGTATTTCCGCTATATATTGTATCTTTGAAAGGAAAAAGAAACGCATAATGAGTATTTCTGCTATATATTGTATGTTTAATATGCTACTGCTAATCGAATGGTACAGGGCGACATTAGGCCTGTGCTTTTGGAAAGCATGCAGGTTTAAACAGCACCGAACACACCAATGGTTACCCCTTTAAAGTTTCATTATCAACAGAATGCGCATTTGGCTCAAGCAGGTGAGCAAACGTAGGCTTTAAACGTTGCAATCTCTTAACATTAAACACAATACTGAAATGGCTCGACCTTTTGAAAGCGAAACTTCAACATTTATGAATTTGATGTATGCTTTGATTAAAAGGTCTACCACAAGACAGAGTTGTATGGTCCTTTCTGTAAATAGTTGTCTCCCTTTTTTGTACAAAACACGTTTAGATATATCTGAAATATTAAGTGGAATTAGGTTTTATATAATAGTGTAGTATAGGCAGTTTGTATGTCTCCATACTGTTTTTAGCTTGGATGTCTGTCTGTCGGTCCGTCACAAGTCATCTATTGAACTGCTTGAGTGATTTTGAAATAACTTGGCACAAATGTTCACCATATCAAGACTATGAGCAGAGCGCAACTTTCAGCCAGTCCATTCAAGGTCAAGGTCACACTTATAGGTCGAAGGTCATGTGCACTATATTTCGTGTTCGATCCATATCTCTTGAACCGCTTGAGGGATTTTGAAATAACTTGGCACAAATGTTCACCATATGGAGACGGCGTGCAGAGTGCAACTTTCAGCCACGTCCATTCAAGGTCAAGGTCACATATAGAGGTCGAAGGTCATGTGCACTATATTTCTTGTTCGCTCCATACCTCTTGAATTGAATTGAATTGGATTTTATAGTCGCACCAACAGCTAAGGTCATATGGCGACTCTCCAGCTTCCACTGGTGGAGGAAGACCCCAGGTGCCCCTCCGGGCAATTTTCGTGCACGGGCGGGCACCTGGGTAGAACCACCGACGTTCCACAAGCCAGCTGGATAGCTTCCTCACATAAAGATTCTTAGGCCCCTGAGGGATCGAACCTACAGCGGTGAGGGGCGAGTGATTGCAAGTCAGAGACTCTACCATATCTCTTGAACCGCTTAAGGGATTTTGAAATGACTTGTCGCAAATGTTCACCACATCGAGACGACGTGCAGAGCGCAACTTGCAGCCACGTCCATTCAAGGTCAAGGTCACACTTAGAGGTCGAAGGTCATATGTACTATATTTCGTGTTTGCTCCATATCTCTTGAACCGCTTGAGGGATTTTGAAATAACATGGCACAAATGTTCACCATATCGAGAAGACATACAGAGCACAACTTTCAGCCAGGTTTGTTCATATGCATCACACTGAGAGTGTGGGGGAGACAATTTTTCATTACAAAAACAACCCCGTCTAATTTGATTATGCTTTCTTTTTCCTTTCAGTATATATTGCATGTATCATACATATATCGACATATATTGGGAAAAAATTTAAGCAATATATATTTTGAGACCCACTTTTTTACCGTTGAACGTGTCTACAATGGACAAAGGTTATCAGGTGAGCTATTCCGGGTCGTTTGGCCCTCTTGTTCTTAAACCACTTCTCATCATAAACTGCTTGGACGAAATTGACCAGCTTTACGAGGATGATCTAAGAGCAATTGCTTTCAAGTTTGTTAAAAAAATTGCTTTCAAGTTTGTTGAAATTAGGTCAACTCAGCATCCAAGATGGCCACTGTTATTAACTTAAGATAAGTGGCCGATAACTTTAGAAGTCTTCTTCTCAAGAACCACGAATATATTTCCACATGTTTTCTTTATTATAATGATCCCAAAACTCGTGAAACTCTAGAATATCGAGTTCGTTGAAATGGAGTTTCCGTGGTAAAAAACGACCGCGTCCTGTGGGGTCCTTAGTTTGTATGTAGACATTTTGCATGTTTTACGTAGACATATAAGGAAAAACTTGAAAATCTTCTTCTGAAACCATAAAGCATAGTTATCTCGTATATTGCTTGTATAATAAGCTTACGGTCCTTTACGACATATGCTCTAATGGTGCCCTGGGGTCAAAATTTGCCCCACCCTGAGGTCACATATTTTACATAGACTTACTATAGGGAAAACATGTCTATTTACATATACCCCCAACTGAGTCCTACTAAATACCTCCATCCTTTAACTTTTTGATATATGTCACCCACACATATCACATAACCCAGGATCCTAGATACCTCAGTTAAATAGTCGGCAACAGTATACCCCACTAATGTACAAGGATGAGGAAACATTAGTACACTCAACGGGGTTTGAACTCGGGACACCTCGCATGCAAGGCGGACTCTATTTAGCTCTGGCGAGACAATAATAACGCGCTTATAATTGTTAATACTGTTCGACGGCTTAAAAGAGCCACGAATCAACCATTTAAACTACATATATACACACTATGCTTTATACTTATCAATTTAGGAATGTAGTACATGATAAAAAATAAAGTAGTTCGCATTTATTATCAATATAAATTTACTTAGAAGCCGAAAACGTTTTTTTTGTCAGGGTTACTTCCCTTGACAAAAAATCCTCCATTTGTATTTTGACCACAGCAGACGTGCTATTAGTCTGCTTCACTGCGCATGTCCCGTTTCGCTCAACGCTGTGTAGCAGTATAACGCGCCATTGTTTTTTTCAGGTAAATTATGTTATTTAAAACTGTTTGCATGATACATCTGTTTACATGTTTAGTAGCTTAGACTTTCAGTTTCATTTTGACTCGTGTCGAAAAGTGATAAATTCTCGCCAGAGGCTGATCAGAGGCTCGCATTTATTTATTTTTCCTTACACTCGCCAAAATATAGGAAGGACACCCACTATAATGTAGACCTTGTCCATTTTCACACTGGGCTGAATATCTAAGCCTGAATCAGCCCCAGACCATCAGATCCTCAGCAACACATATAAGCTCTTGCATATTATATGAACTGATATGTCCGAATGGTGGTCTGATGGCATGGGCAGGTTCGGGGACATCATGTCGTCTGCCACTAGATTGTTTAAAAAAGAAAAAAAGATTATTGATTTTTTTGAGAATGTTCACAGACAAACTTACTAGTATTTGGTCAGTGAGTTTTGCAATGTTCAGTGTATAATTGTAGCCATTAAAACAAGTTGTGGGTCGTAGACCCTCATGTTCCCGCTAGTTCATACATTTGTATCTTGTTATCAGTTTGTGAATCCTACTGTCCATGAATATTAATGCATTTGCCGCCGGGTTCAAATGGTCGATTAAATTACACAACAAAACCGTTTATAAAAACTCTATCCAGGTGTTCAGGTCATATAACAATGTATATGTTCCGATTAACAGTATATGTTTATTCACTGGTTCTTAAAATACCCATGAATACTGATTGAATATGCGTAAAATGAAATTACGAGCTGGTAACTCATATTTTAACGCTCCAGTTTTGGGGCTTGGCCTGGCTGGTTAAAGCCGTTTATATTGTGTCTATAGAGTTTGGATTCTCAAACTATGTAAGTTATAGATGTATATCTCGTCGTCAGTAGGTTTAGAAACGGTGTACATCTGTTGTAAAACTGTGCCTGTTGATGACGCGATAGGGACTACGCCTGTTAAAACTTACATTTATACGACATTGCTTTCAGTCTACCTCTGTTGGAGCACTTTCTGAATTGGATTCAATTACAAAACCATCATTTAATGGGACTGCCTTGTTTAATAACAATAACATTTTATGACGTCCCACACATAACATATGGCTTATTCCACTAGGCATTGCTATCATATGAGAGCTGTTGCCCTTGCAGCGTGTGGCATATGACCAGCTGGAAACTTGGAAGCCCAAACCTTTACATTCGTCACTTGCATTAACCAAATATACGTTCTAAATTAAGCCGGAAGCCACTTTCTAAAAATATTCTGTCATTTTCTGCAGTCATTGATTGTATTTTCTCTCAGATCTTGCACAAAGAAGGCAACGTGATATAATAATAGTAAATATAGAATTCAAAAGCGGTTATTTTCATCAAATGTAGAGAGCCAACACCATATATGGCGCCGTATTGTCATCGTGTCGGTATAAAAGTCATTGACGTAAAATCACAGCCTCCCCCAACTCGTTTCCGATTGGATGTACTGAAATCAATATCGATTCGCAAGTCCCAGATCCGTCTAACCGAGCAATAATGGATGTAAATGTCGTTGAAATTGGAGCAGCGTGGACTTATATAGACTTTCTAATAAGTGCTTTCCCATATAATAGCAATCTGATTAATATTTCAAGGCTCTCAGTGTTTTGATCTATAAGTGGAAAGAAGCGGGGGAGAGCTTTATATTGGTGGTATATAGAGAGACTGGTGCCATGTTTTGTGTGTGTGCAGCCAGCTACATCATTTGGGAAATTACCATTTATTGTTCGCTTTGCTCTGCGATGGAAAGAACTAGATATTAGTAATCGATCTATTGTTCTCAGTCCAAATAATTTAATGTTTTACTGGCATTGATGTTCCAAACATATCTGACAGCTTTGTCGGCGGCATACAATTCCAAAGATCTGAGATAAAAGAAAACAGCAGAAATCAAACCGTGTATAACAAAATGAGTGGCATATGCTGCAAACGCTTGGCATGTATATTCTAAGCTGACATGCTATTTTGTTAATGCTGTCTTTTTAGTTAGAGGATATGGCTTTATTTACATTGACATGTTTTATCGGGATGAATAAAGCGTTAGTTTGGGGTTTGGTGCACCTTAACACCTGGGTTAAACCCTTCCGAGCGGCCCTTTTTGCCATTGACTGAGCGTTCCCCTATTGCCAATCATTTTATGTTTTGTAGTATCGCATACTTTGCTTCTAAATAAAGTAATAAAGTGTATACTTTGAAATTTACTTTACACCCTATCCTCTTTATCAAATGACAGTCCCTTAATGATTCAACCTATTGAAAAACAAATGTCAACATGATATTGGCAATGGAATGATAAAAACTTTGGTACCAAACATGGCATTTTCATTTTGGAATTTGTCAATTTAATTCTAAAAAAACTATATACAATTAAATCTAAACAAAACTCAGTGTACACTTTCTTTTACAACTGAGTATATTTGTCCTTGTAATTGTTTTTTGTTGTTTGAGAATGTGTTAGGTTGTAAGCTTGACTGTTTTCTATGAAAGCTTCATTTCATGTTCGACTTCTATACCCACTAGTACAATTTGTTGAAATGCTATACACTTCTCAAAACTGCTAACTACACCGCTCACGTTTTGGGTTATATATATCGATGGGTTGAATGTTTTTCAATAAAATAAAAAGGAAATACCAATTCAATCATTTTTACATCATTTCATTTTATTTTTTTCATGGGCAATGCTAGAACTAAACCACAATAAGCAATTACAAACGACCCATGTAAACACTAAAGTCACACTTTTATGAACAAGAAATGAAAAGTGTGACTTTAGTGTTTACATGGGTCGTTTGTAATTGCTTATTGTGGTTTAGTTCTAGCATTGCCCATGAAACAAATAAAATGAAATGATGTAAAAATGATTGAATTGGTATTTCCTTTTTATTTTATTGAAAAACATTCAACCCATCGATATATATAACCCAAAACGTAGCGGTGTAGTTAGCAGTTTTGAGAAGTGTATATGTTTGTTAAATTGCTGGACACCCTGTATTATAGTACAGCATTAATTAATTTTAGACCGAAATGAAGTACGGACAAATATCACAAACAAGTTTAAGTGTGTTTGTCTAGCTACTCGACTTGTACCGCTTAAGTTGGTACAAGGGGATATGAGGTGTATCGCTCATGAACAGGCACAATAAGACTTTCTTGTTTTGCTTTGTTAAGTGCAGTGTGGCGGCCGTAAAAAGTCTCCCCGCGCTAAGAATCAGTAGTGTCCTTACTTACTGATTCATGGTATTATCAGTGTATGGCTTTAAAAATAAAATACCGCTTCAGCCGGTGCTAGGGGCCGTGAGAGGTGGTGCATCGTATATTACCGCTCATGAATAGACTTACTAAAAATGAGTCTACTACGTTCTTGACGTGTTTGTGTTACTCTTACAAAGGATCGCATTTACTGTATGTATTGTTTGACCAGATATTTGTTGTTGTTGCTGCTGCTGCTGTTGTTGTTGTTGTTTTTGTTGTATGATGAGCCTTTTCTTCATTCAGAGCGAATTTTAAAACATATACCGCCCTTTGGAAATGTCATGGTTTCTTTGCTCTTGCTGGTGTGAAATCGTTCAAATATTTTTCGAACTCCACTGTCTCCTAAGCGGTTGTCTGAACAACCACGTTGGTTAACTTTGGCTTACCAATGACCACCGATGGTAACATTTCGTACCAACGAGCCTCCACCGATACTACCTCAGGTGTAGAGTCGTGGTTACCAAGTTCTACCAATCGCCGAACTAACGGCTAACGACGGTGACGGGTAGTGCTTTCGGTAACCGATGGGAGAATCCTGAACGCACCCATTTCCCTTAGTCTTGTTCGTCGGACGAAGAACTAAACCCGTGAAGTCCCATATCTCGGAGTGTATCTCACGAGCGCGTTAAAGAACCACAGGAATCTGATAGTAAATATATATCATTCCCCTATTTTAGGGTAGTCTCGAAATATACCAAATAATGTGTTAATGAGCAGTTAAAATAACAATTTAACTTTAATTTTAAACTCCATACTATACCTTGCTGCAGTAACCTATTGTGAATTGTGTTTCCTTCGCATATTATTCGAGCATCGATCCGATCATACTGGATTACGTACGTATTGGGAAATCTTGCAATCAATTTCTATTTTTGCAGAGTTACCAGCAGAATTTTATATCCTTATCGCTTTAAGCTGTTCTGTTTATAGAAGCACTCGCTAGGTTACTTCGTCAGAAATCGATGGCCTTTCAGAACACGCAGACGACTTCTATTTCGATATCATTGCTGACGTCATTCCGACGGCTCTCTTCAAAAATACATTGCGGCATTATCGCTATATTAGGCTATGTTGTTAGGCTTCCGAAGGGTAATCAATTTGCAGATATTTCTAGGATTTTATAATGCTGCCGTTAAGCATTTCTCTCCAATTAAGTAAGGATCTATTTGGAAGCCATTAGAGCTAAACACGTCAAAAGGACATCATTGCCATTGTCACGGCGTGTTCATTTGTTCGAAATATATACAAACGAGGAATACATGATGTCCATTATGCACGAATACAGTATATAAGGTGGAGGTCGGATTTTGACAAATTCGTGCAACTTGGACATTGTTGTTTAATTTGGTTTCTTCATCATTTCGAGTCGCCCCCCAGAGAGAGAGCGAGAAGTGTGTGTGTGTGCGTGTGTGGTAGGTGGGTGGGTGGGGGGCGGGGTGGGGGAGAGATAGAGAGAGAGAGAGAGAGAGAGAGAGAGTGATGGGGTAGGGGAGAAGAAGTCTGGGAACCGTGCGCTACTCTTACTATTGAATAGATTCCTGTGGTTCTTTACTGTTCTCGGAGGATCGGGACTATCCGTGGTAACTGGAAGTGTCTTGCTTAATGACACACCGACGTAACCCATGTCCCCATGTAGGCTATGTGTAGCTTATCTGACGTATATGTCCCCATCCGACGGACGAGGATATTGGAAGTGTCTTAGCTAAGGACACACCGAAGCAAACCATTTACCCAGGCATACTTCTCAAGTCATTGGGAGCAAATGTTAACTTTGTAGCTTTCTGGGCTTTTGAGTTTTAATATTCATAAATACATGATCATCTTGGTGTTTTACCTATATCGCATATTAATGCTGCCTAATGTTGCTAGAGGATATAGCCTTGTGGGGATTTCCTTTTAATTTACATTTTACACTGTCCCGTTTAATTGCGATCACGATAGGGTAAGAGTGAGGTTTGATGCACCGTAGAACCTGTTCGTGGTGTCACCAGGGTAAGAGTGAGGTTTGGTGCACCGTAGAAACTGTTTGTGGTGATTAGGGTAAGAGTGAGGTTTGGTGCACCATAGGACCTGTTCGTGGTGTCACTAGGGTAAGAGTGAGGTTTGGTGCACCGTAGGACCTGTTCGTGGTGTCACCAGGGTAAGAGTGGGGTTTGGTGCCGTAGGACCTGTTCGTGGTGTCACTAGGGTAAGAGTGAGGTTTGGTGCACCGTAGAACCTGTTCGTGGTGTCACTAGGGTAAGAGTGGAGTTTGGTGCACCGTAGGACCAGTTCGTGGTGTCACTAGGTTAAGAGTGAGGTTTGGTGCACCATATGACCTGTTTGTGGTGTCACTAGGGTAAGAGTGAGGTTTGGTGCACCGTAGGACCTGTTCGTGGTGTGGTGCACCATATGACCTGTTTGTGGTGTCACTAGGGTAAGAGTGAGGCCTGCACCGTAGGACCTGTTCGTGGTGTCACTAGGGTAAGAGTGAGGTTTTGTGCACCGTAGGACCTGTTCGTGGTGTCACTAGGGTAAGAGTGAGGTTTGGTGCACCATATGACCTGTTTGTGGTGTCACTAGGGTAAGAGTGAGGTTTAGTGCACCGTAGGACCTGTTTGTGGTGTCACTAGGGTAAGAGTGAGGTTTGGTGCACCGTAGAACGTGTTTGTGGTGTCACTAGGGTAAGAGTGAGGTTTGGTGCACCGTTGGGCCTATTTGTGGTGTCACTAGGGTAAGAGTGATGTTTGGAACACCATTGGACCTGTTTGTGGTGTCACTAGGGTACGAGTGAGATTTGATGCACCATAGGACCTGTTTGTGGTGTCACTAGGGTACGAGTGAAATTTGATGCATCATATGAACTGTTTGTGGTGTCACTAGGGTAAGAGTGAGGTTTGGTGCACCGTAGAACCTGTTTGTGGTGTCACTAAGGTAAAAGTGAGGTTTGGTGCGCCGTAGAACCTGTTTGTGGTGTCACTAGGGTAAGAGTGGGGTTTGGTGCACCATAGACCCTGTTTGTGGTGTCACTAGGGTAAGAGTGAGGTTTGGTGCACCATAGAACCTGTTTGTGTTGTCACTAGGGTAAGAGTGAGGTTTGGTGCACCATAGAACCTGTTTGTGTTGTCACTAGGGTAAGAGTGAGGTTTGGTACACCATATAACCTGTTTGTGGTGACACTAGGGTAAGAGTGGGGTTTGGTGACCATATGACCTGTTTGTGGTGTCACTAGGGTAAGAGTGAGGTTTAGTGACCATATGACCTGTTTGTTGTGTCACTAAGGTAAGTGAGGTTTGGTGCACCATATGACCTGTTTGTGCTGTCACTAAGGTAAGTGAGGTTTGGTGCACCATATGACCTGTTTGTGGTGTCACAAGGGTGAGGTTTGGTGCACCATATGACCTGTTTGTAGTGTCACTAGGGTGCACCATAGGACCTGTTTGTGGTGTCATTAGGGTAGGAGTGATGTTTGGTGCACCATAAGCCCTGTTTGTGGTGTCACTAGGGTAAGTGTGGGGTTTGGTGCACCGTTTAACCTGTGTGTGGTGTCACTAAGGTAAGAGTGAGGTTTGGTGACCATATGACATGTTTATGGTGTCACTAGGGTAAGAGTGAGGTTTGGTACACCATAGAACCTGTTAATGGTGTCACTAGCGTAAAAGTGTCGTTTGGTGCACCGTAGGATCTGTTTGCGGTGTCACTAGGGTAAGAGTGGGGTTTGATGCACCGTAGGACCTGTTTGCGGTGTCACTAGGGTAAGAGTGGGGTTTGGTGCACCGTAGGACCTGTTTGCGGTGTCACTAGTGTAAGAGTGGGGTTTGGTGCACCGTAGGGCCTGTTTGCGGTGTCACTAGGGTAAGAGTGGGGTTTGATGCACCGTAGGACCTGTTTGCGGTGTCACTAGGGTGAGAGTGGGGTTTGGTGCACCGTAGGGCCTGTTTGCGGTGTCACTAGGGTAAGAGTGGGGTTTGGTGCACCGTAGGACCTGTTTTCGGTGTCACTAGTGTAAGAGTGGGGTTTGGTGCACCGTAGGGCCTGTTTGCGGTGTCACTAGGGTAAGAGTGAGGTTTGGTGCACCGTAGGACCTGTTTGCGGTGTCACTAGGGTAAGAGTGGGGTTTGGTCACCGTAGGGCCTGTTTGCGTTGTAACTAGGTTAAGAGTGAGGTTTGGTGCACCGTAGGACCTGTTTGCGGTGTCACTAGGGTAAGAGTGAGGTTTGGTCACCGTAGGACCTGTTTGCGGTGTCGCTAGGGTAATGGTGTGGTTTGGTGCACCGTAGGACCTGTTTGCGGTGTCACTAGGGTAAGAGTGAGATTTGGTGCACCGTAGGACCTGTTTGCGGTGTCACTAGGGTAAGAGTGAGGTTTGGTGCACTGTGCACCACAGGACCTGTTTGTGGTGTCACTAGGGTAAGAGTGAGGTTTGATGCACCGTAGGACCTGTTTGTGGTGTCACTAGGGTAAGAGTGAGGTTTGGTGCACCATAAGACCTGTTTGTGGTGTCACTAGGGTAAGAGTAAGGTTTGGTGCACCATAATGCCTGTTTGTGGTGTCACTAAGGTAAGAGTGAGATTTGGTGCACCGTAGAACGTGTTTGTGGTGTCACTAGGGTAAGAGTGAGGTTTAGTGTTCCGTAGGACCTGTTTGTGATGTCACTATGGTAAGAGTGAGGTTTGATGCACCATAGAACCTGTGTGTGGTGTCACCAGGGTAAGAGTGGGGTTTGGTGCATCATATGACCTGTTTGTGGTGTCGATAGGGTAAGAGTGAGGTTTGGTGCACCATATGACCTGTTTGTGGTGTCACTAGGGTAAGAGTGGAATCCAGTATCATTTAAACTTGATAACTGCTTGCATGTGTTAAATACGATTTTGAGTTTTCATTTCTTTTTTCGTTATTCTACCATATAGACGGGACGTATTATGTCGTGGCGTTGTCCGTCCGTCCGTCGGTCTGTTCGTTAAGTTGTCCGCTCTCTACCTCAAACATATATTATCCAATCATTATGAAACTTTTAAATAATGTCTTTGATCATAATATCTCTGTCAAGTTTGAATATCCAGTCGCCCCAATGACAACGGCGTTATGGCCCTTTAATTATTGAAAATTGTCAATTTTAACGATGTCCGTTGAATAACTTCAGTATATGTTTGTCAATATTGAGGAAACTTTGAAATAATGTTTATGGGCGTAATATCGAGGTCAGCTTTGGAAACCAGCTCAATCCAGCAACAACGGAGTTATGGACCTTTATTTATTAAAAAATGAAAATTTTGATGATGTCCGCTCCCTTACTCGAACAAATATTATCCATTCCTTATGAAACTTGGAAATAATGTTTATTGACCAAATATCTTGGTCAAGTTCGAAAATCTGCCCAAGCGCCCCGGTAACAACGGTCCCTTTAATTATTGAAAATCGCCCCGGTGGCAACGCAGTTATGGCCCTTTAATTATTGAAAATTGGCAATTTTAACGATGTCCGCTCAATAACTTGAGTATTTGTTGTTCAATTTTTACAACACTTTGGAATAATGTTTATGGGCATAATATCTAGGGCAAGTTCGGAAACCAGCCAGATCGTCCGGGTAAGAACGGAGTTATGGCCCTTTAATTATTAACAATTTTGATGATGTCCGCTCAATAACTTCAATATTTGTTTTTCAATCTTGATGAAGTTCGAAAACCAGACCAATCGCCCTGGTAACAACGGAGTTCGTATTATGTCGCGTCATTGTCCGTCCATACGTCTGTCCGTCCGTGCGTTAAAACGTTAGCGATGTCCGCTATCACAGTTAAAAATGATCCACTTTCGACGGACGTATTTTGTGTCCAATGGACACTCTTGTTGAAGAAAGTAATAACCCTTGTTGTATTACGAGGGTTCAACGCAAGACTATTGTATCTTGTTCTATATTTATATAGAGCTACATCAGCTTGGCTTTCATCCCTCGGTTTGTTTTACTTGCATACATTATGAACGGGCACATTTAACTTGTTTTTGGTATTATGAACACGTTATTCGCTAATTGATGGGTTATGCTTGTTTGTAAAGTTTTATTTTGAAATATCCATGTCTGTTGCTAATATGTTCGCCGTGTTCACTTCCGTGGTGTTTTTGCGTCATTTTAGTCCATTGTATGCCATATATGATGGTTGAGATTTGAACCCGCAGTGTGAGATGCGAGAAAGTTGACTTCCGTGTAGAGTAACCTATTTCTTGATTTTAGGATTTTGATTTTAGGATTCTTTCATTGTAGGCCGCCATAATAGCCCATGAAACCGCTAATATAAATTTGATAATGATGATCATGTAATATTACAATGTTTGAGGTAAAACATGCAACAACTTCCGCAGTAAATGCAGTAATATTTAAAAAAAACAAAAAAAAAAACTTCTGTTAAAATTTGTTGTTCAACTTCATATAATTTATACAGCTTATAATTACAAATTATAGTAAAACATTATTCAAAACTGAGGCAAAGAGAGGCTATTTATAGAGCTATGAGATACTGTTTAAAGATGTAATAAGATAGGATAGTATTAGCGATGAAGGTGTACTTATTACTGACAATAGACGTCTTCCTGTTGTGTATTGAGGGTATGACTTGATATTGATGATGCTTTGGCCACTAGACGACACTTGTAAGTACCCCCGATTATAACTGCTAATAAAACTTCTTTTTTTTTATAATTTGCGTTCTTTATAGCATTAACTGAATGTAATCCGATTATCAAATCGATTGTTTTTGTTTCAATTTATTTTTTGAATCTGTTCAAAATATGCTGATGAGTTTTCATACGATTTTTTTTTTTTTTGTCAAAATTATACATTCCATTCAATAGATATGAAATAAAATGTAACTGGGGTACGTATAAGTGTCATCCAGTAAATTGTAGGTTTCAGGATTCAGAACAATAGCCATTACTTGTGTGCAATAATCGTGTATATTTGTGTTTACCGAGCAGAACAGATATATCAGCCATTACTTGTGTGCAATAATCGTGTATATTTGTGTTTACCGAGCAGAACAGATATATCAGCCATTACTTCTGTGCAATAATCGTGTATATTTGTGTTTACCGAGCAGAACAGATATATCAGCCATTACTTCTGTGCAATAATCGTGTATATTTGTGTTTACCGAGCAGAACAGATATATCAACCATTACTTATGTGCAATAGTCGTGTATATTTGTGTTTACCGAGCAGAACAGATATATCAACCATTACTTATGTGCAATAGTCGTGTATATTTGTGTTTACCGAGCAGAACAGATATATCAGCCATTACTTGTGTGCAATAATCGTGTATATTTGTGTTTACCGAGCAGAACAGATATATCAGCCATTACTTATGTGCAATAATTACTTATGTGCAATAATCGTGTATATTTGTGTTTACCGAGCAGAACAGATATATCAGCCATTACTTTTGTGCAATAATCGTGTATATTTGTGTTTACCGAGCAGAACAGATATATCAGCCATTACTTCTGTGCAATAATCGTGTATATTTGTGTTTACCGAGCAGAACAGATATATCAACCATTACTTATGTGCAATAGTCGTGTATATTTGTGTTTACCGAGCAGAACAGATATATCAACCATTACTTATGTGCAATAGTCGTGTATATTTGTGTTTACCGAGCAGAACAGATATATCAGCCATTACTTGTGTGCAATAATCGTGTATATTTGTGTTTACCGAGCAGAACAGATATATCAGCCATTACTTATGTGCAATAATTACTTATGTGCAATAATCGTGTATATTTGTGTTTACCGAGCAGAACAGATATATCAGCCATTACTTATGTGCAATAATCGTGTATATTTGTGTTTACCGAGCAGAACAGATATATCAGCCATTACTTATGTGCAATAATCGTGTATATTTGTGTTTACCGAGCAGAACAGATATATCAGCCATTACATTTGTGCAATAATCGTGTATATTTGTGTTTACCGAGCAGAACAGATATATCAGCCATTACTTATGTGCAATAATCGTGTATGTTTGTGTTTACCGAGCAGAACAGATATATCAGCCATTACTTCTGTGCAATAATCGTGTATGTTTGTGTTTACCGAGCAGAACAGATATATCAACCATTACTTATGTGCAATAATCGTGTATATTTGTGTTTACCGAGCAGAACAGATATATCAGCCATTACTTCTGTGCAATAATCGTGTATATTTGTGTTTACCGAGCAGAACAGATATATCAGCCATTACTTCTGTGCAATAATCGTGTATATTTGTGTTTACCGATCAGAACAGATATATCAACCAATAATCGTGTATATTTGTGTTTACCGAGCAGAACAGATATATCAGCCATTACTTCTGTGCAATAATCGTGTATATTTGTGTTTACCGAGCAGAACAGATATATCAGCCATTACTTCTGTGCAATAATCGTGTATATTTGTGTTTACCGAGCAGAACAGATATATCAGCCATTACTTCTGTGCAATAATCGTGTATATTTGTGTTTACCGAGCAGAACAGATATATCAACCATTACTTCTGTGCAATAATCGTGTATATTTGTGTTTACCGAGCAGAACAGATATATCAGCCATTACTTATGTGCAATAATCGTGTATATTTGTGTTTACCGAGCAGAACAGATATATCAGCCATTACTTCTGTGCAATAATCGTGTATATTTGTGTTTACCGAGCAGAACAGATATATCAGCCATTACTTCTGTGCAATAATCGTGTATATTTGTGTTTACCGAGCAGAACAGATATATCAACCATTACTTATGTGCAATAATCGTGTATATTTGTGTTTACCGAGCAGAACAGATATATCAACCATTACTTCTGTGCAATAATCGTGTATATTTGTGTTTACCGAGCAGAACAGATATATCAACCATTACTTCTGTGCAATAATCGTGTATATTTGTGTTTACCGAGCAGAACAAATATATCAGCCATTACTTCTGTGCAATAATCGTGTATATTTGTGTTTACCGAGCAGAACAAATATATCAGCCATTACTTGTGTGCAATAATCGTGTATATTTGTGTTTACCGAGCAGAACAGATATATCAGCCATTACTTGTGTGCAATAATCGTGTATATTTGTGTTTACCGAGCAGAACAGATATATCAGCCATTACTTGTGTGCAATAATCGTGTATATTTGTGTTTACCGAGCAGAACAGATATATCAGCCATTACTTGTGTGCAATAATCGTGTATATTTGTGTTTACCGAGCAGAACAGATATATCAGCCATTACTTGTGTGCAATAATCGTGTATATTTGTGTTTACCGAGCAGAACAGATATATCAGCCATTACTTGTGTGCAATAATCGTGTATATTTGTGTTTACCGAGCAGAACAGATATATCAGCCATTACTTATGTGCAATAATCGTGTATATTTGTGTTTACCGAGCAGAACAGATATATCAGCCATTACTTATGTGCAATAATCGTGTATATTTGTGTTTACCGAGCAGAACAGATATATCAACCATTACTTCTGTGCAATAATCGTGTATATTTGTGTTTACCGAGCAGAACAAATATATCAGCCATTACTTATGTGCAATAATCGTGTATATTTGTGTTTACCGAGCAGAACAAATATATCAGCCATTACTTGTGTGCAATAATCGTGTATATTTGTGTTTACCGAGCAGAACAGATATATCAACCATTACTTGTGTGCAATAATCGTGTATATTTGTGTTTACCGAGCAGAACAGATATATCAGCCATTACTTGTGTGCAATAATCGTGTATATTTGTGTTTACCGAGCAGAACAGATATATCAGCCATTACTTGTGTGCAATAATCGTGTATATTTGTGTTTACCGAGCAGAACAGATATATCAGCCATTACTTGTGTGCAATAATCGTGTATATTTGTGTTTACCGAGCAGAACAGATATATCAGCCATTACTTGTGTGCAATAATCGTGTATATTTGTGTTTACCGAGCAGAACAGATATATCAGCCATTACTTGTGTGCAATAATCGTGTATATTTGTGTTTACCGAGCAGAACAGATATATCAGCCATTACTTGTGTGCAATAATCGTGTATATTTGTGTTTACCGAGCAGAACAGATATATCAGCCATTACTTGTGTGCAATAATCGTGTATATTTGTGTTTACCGAGCAGAACAGATATACCAGCCATTACTTATGTGCAATAATCGTGTATATTTGTGTTTACCGAGCAGAACAGATATATCAGCCATTACTTATGTGCAATAATCGTGTATATTTGTGTTTACCGAGCAGAACAGATATATCAGCCATTACTTGTGTGCAATAATCGTGTATATTTGTGTTTACCGAGCAGAACAAATATATCAGCCATTACTTGTGTGCAATAATCGTGTATATTTGTGTTTACCGAGCAGAACAGATATATCAGCCATTACTTGTGTGCAATAATCGTGTATATTTGTGTTTACCGAGCAGAACAGATATATCAGCCATTACTTGTGTGCAATAATCGTGTATATTTGTGTTTACCGAGCAGAACAGATATATCAGCCATTACTTGTGTGCAATAATCGTGTATATTTGTGTTTACCGAGCAGAACAGATATATCAGCCATTACTTGTGTGCAATAATCGTGTATATTTGTGTTTACCGAGCAGAACAGATATATCAGCCATTACTTGTGTGCAATAATCGTGTATATTTGTGTTTACCGAGCAGAACAGATATATCAGCCATTACTTGTGTGCAATAATCGTGTATATTTGTGTTTACCGAGCAGAACAGATATATCAGCCATTACTTGTGTGCAATAATCGTGTATATTTGTGTTTACCGAGCAGAACAGATATATCAGCCATTACTTTTGTGCAATAATCGTGTATATTTGTGTTTACCGAGCAGAACAGATATATCAACCATTATTTATGTGCAATAATCGTGTATATTTGTGTTTACCGAGCAGAACAGATATATCAACCATTACTTATGTGCAATAATCGTGTATATTTGTGTTTACCGAGCAGAACAGATATATCAGCCATTACTTATGTGCAATAATCGTGTATATTTGTGTTTACCGAGCAGAACAAATATATCAGCCATTACTTATGTGCAATAATCGTGTATATTTGTGTTTACCGAGCAGAACAGATATATCAGCCATTACTTATGTGCACTTATGTGCAATAATCGTGTATATTTGTGTTTACCGAGCAGAACAGATATATCAACCATTACTTCTGTGCAATAATCGTGTATATTTGTGTTTACCGAGCAGAACAGATATATCAGCCATTACTTTTGTGCAATAATCGTGTATATTTGTGTTTACCGAGCAGAACAGATATATCAACCATTACTTATGTGCAATAATCGTGTATATTTGTGTTTACCGAGCAGAACAGATATATCAACCATTACTTATGTGCAATAATCGTGTATATTTGTGTTTACCGAGCAGAACAGATATATCAGCCATTACTTATGTGCAATAATCGTGTATATTTGTGTTTACCGAGCAGAACAGATATATCAGCCATTACTTGTGTGCAATAATCGTGTATATTTGTGTTTACCGAGCAGAACAGATATATCAGCCATTACTTATGTGCAATAATCGTGTATATTTGTGTTTACCGAGCAGAACAGATATATCAACCATTACTTCTGTGCAATAATCGTGTATATTTGTGTTTACCGAGCAGAACAGGTATATCAGCCATTACTTATGTGCAATAATCGTGTATATTTGTGTTTACCGAGCAGACCAGATATATCAGCCATTACTTGTGTGCAATAATCGTGTATATTTGTGTTTACCGAGCAGAACAGATATATCAACCATTACTTATGTGCAATAATCGTGTATATTTGTGTTTACCGAGCAGAACAGATATATCAGCCATTACTTATGTGCAATAATCGTGTATATTTGTGTTTACCGAGCAGAACAAATATATCAGCCATTACTTATGTGCAATAATCGTGTATATTTGTGTTTACCGAGCAGAACAGATATATCAGCCATTACTTATGTGCACTTATGTGCAATAATCGTGTATATTTGTGTTTACCGAGCAGAACAGATATATCAACCATTACTTCTGTGCAATAATCGTGTATATTTGTGTTTACCGAGCAGAACAGATATATCAGCCATTACTTTTGTGCAATAATCGTGTATATTTGTGTTTACCGAGCAGAACAGATATATCAACCATTACTTATGTGCAATAATCGTGTATATTTGTGTTTACCGAGCAGAACAGATATATCAACCATTACTTATGTGCAATAATCGTGTATATTTGTGTTTACCGAGCAGAACAGATATATCAGCCATTACTTATGTGCAATAATCGTGTATATTTGTGTTTACCGAGCAGAACAGATATATCAGCCATTACTTGTGTGCAATAATCGTGTATATTTGTGTTTACCGAGCAGAACAGATATATCAGCCATTACTTATGTGCAATAATCGTGTATATTTGTGTTTACCGAGCAGAACAGATATATCAACCATTACTTCTGTGCAATAATCGTGTATATTTGTGTTTACCGAGCAGAACAGGTATATCAGCCATTACTTATGTGCAATAATCGTGTATATTTGTGTTTACCGAGCAGACCAGATATATCAGCCATTACTTGTGTGCAATAATCGTGTATATTTGTGTTTACCGAGCAGAACAGATATATCAACCATTACTTGTGTGCAATAATCGTGTATATTTGTGTTTACCGAGCAGAACAGATATATCAGCCATTACTTGTGTGCAATAATCGTGTATATTTGTGTTTACCGAGCAGAACAGATATATCAGCCATTACTTGTGTGCAATAATCGTGTATATTTGTGTTTACCGAGCAGAACAGATATATCAGCCATTACTTGTGTGCAATAATCGTGTATATTTGTGTTTACCGAGCAGAACAGATATATCAACCATTACTTGTGTGCAATAATCGTGTATATTTGTGTTTACCGAGCAGAACAGATATATCAGCCATTACTTTTGTGCAATAATCGTGTATATTTGTGTTTACCGAGCAGAACAGATATATCAACCATTACTTATGTGCAATAATCGTGTATATTTGTGTTTACCGAGCAGAACAGATATATCAGCCATTACTTATGTGCAATAATCGTGTATATTTGTGTTTACCGAGCAGAACAGATATATCAGCCATTACTTGTGTGCAATAATCGTGTATATTTGTGTTTACCGAGCAGAACAGATATATCAGCCATTACTTATGTGCAATAATCGTGTATATTTGTGTTTACCGAGCAGAACAGATATATCAACCATTACTTCTGTGCAATAATCGTGTATATTTGTGTTTACCGAGCAGAACAGATATATCAACCATTACTTCTGTGCAATAATCGTGTATATTTGTGTTTACCGAGCAGAACAGATATATCAGCCATTACTTATGTGCAATAATCGTGTATATTTGTGTTTACCGAGCAGACCAGATATATCAGCCATTACTTATGTGCAATAATCGTGTATATTTGTGTTTACCGAGCAGACCAGATATATCAGCTATTACTTATGTGCAATAATCGTGTATATTTGTGTTTACCGAGCAGAACAGATATATCAACCATTACTTATGTGCAATAATCGTGTATATTTGTGTTTACCGAGCAGAACAGATATATCAACCATTACTTATGTGCAATAATCGTGTATATTTGTGTTTACCGAGCAGAACAGATATATCAACCATTACTTATGTGCATTAATCGTGTATATTTGTGTTTACCGAGCAGAACAGATATATCAGCCATTACTTATGTGCAATAATCGTGTATATTTGTGTTTACCGAGCAGAACAAATATATCAGCCATTACTTATGTGCAATAATCGTATATATTTGTGTTTACCGAGCAGAACAGATATATCAACCATTACTTTTGTGCAATAATCGTGTATATTTGTGTTTACCGAGCAGAACAGATATATCAACCATTACTTATGTGCAATAATCGTGTATATTTGTGTTTACCGAGCAGAACTAATATATCAGCCTTTACTTATGTGCAATAATCGTGTATATTTGTGTTTACCGAGCAGAACAGATATATCAGCCATTACTTATGTGCAATAATCGTGTATATTTGTGTTTACCGAGCAGAACAGATATATCAGCCATTACTTATGTGCAATAATCGTGTATATTTGTGTTTACCGAGCAGAACAGATATATCAGCCATTACTTATGTGCAATAATCGTGTATATTTGTGTTTACCGAGCAGAACAGATATATCAGCCATTACTTTTGTGCAATAATCGTGTATATTTGTGTTTACCGAGCAAAACAGATATATCAACCATTACTTTTGTGCAATAATCGTGTATATTTGTGTTTACCGAGCAGAACAGATATATCAACCATTACTTGTGTGCAATAATCGTGTATATTTGTGTTTACCGAGCAGAACAAATATATCAACCATTACTTGTGTGCAATAATCGTGTATATTTGCGTTTACCGAACAGAACAAATATATCAACCATTACTTATGTGCAATAATCGTGTATATTTGCGTTTACCGAGCAGAACAAATATATCAACCATTACTTATGTGCAATAATCGTGTATATTTGCGTTTACCGAGCAGAACAGATATATCAACCATTACTTATGTGCAATAATCGTGTATATTTGCGTTTACCGAGCAGAACAGATATATCAACCATTACTTATGTGCAATAATCGTGTATATTTGTGTTTACTGAGCAGAACAGATATATCAACCATTACTTATGTGCAATAATCGTGTATATTTGTGTTTACCGAGCAGAACAAATACATCAACCATTACTTTACCGAGCAGAACAGGTATATCAACCATTACTTATGTGCAATAATCGTGTATATTTGTGTTTACCGAGCAGAACAAATACATCAACCATTACTTTACCGAGCAGAACAGATATATCAACCATTACTTATGTGCAATAATCGTGTATATTTGTGTTTACCGAGCAGAACAGATATATCAACCATTACTTATGTGCAATAATCGTGTATATTTGTGTTTACCGAGCAGAACAGATATATCGACCATTACTTATGTGCAATAATCGTGTATATTTGTGTTTACCGAGCAGAACAGATATATCAGCCATTACTTATGTGCACTAATTGTGTATATTTGTGTTTACCGAGCAGAACAGATATATCAACCATTACTTATGTGCAATAATCGTGTATATTTGCGTTTACCGAGCAGAACAGAT
>JAWPHD010016661.1:0-48652 GCA_037043455.1 Cyrtodaria siliqua
AAACACATCTGGCTAGCACACGGTCCCATATCTGGAATACAACACTGATTCAGTTTTTCAACATTTCGCGTCATTCATTCACACCATGCGTATTTTGAAAAACATCTGTCAAAACCACATCTCTACCCATACACTCCAAAGAAATAATCCTGACAAACACAGTAAAATACTTACTATTCATGACAACAGACATACTACTTTAACCTCAGGTTAGATTTAACAATGAAATAGAAACTAATCTTGGGAAAAACACATGCAAACCAGAAACGTTGGATTCCTTCAAGGAACTATTTCAGCACCCTACGAACCGGAAGTACTTCCTGACTGCAAAGCATCAGGTATTATACCACAAATTATTTTCCATTGACACCAATGTTAAAGTGTCACATATTAATGATTTGCTGCAAATTCAACTCAAGTATGGATATAATGTTCATATAGAAAACTAATTTTCCGCTTGAAAAATCACCAGAAAAGGTGGGTCACATGTAAGAAAGTTCTTGTTTGTTTACTAAACAGGTCAAGTTTAATTGACTGACTGTTTTCATTGCTCACAAAGTATAAGCATAGAGTCGAAATTTCGAAAATGTTCATCAGTGATCCAGTAAAACTTATTAATATGCTTCTTATACATACAACCACAAAATCGAATACACTCAATAAAATTCCTAATCGGTCACCTAAATTTTACAAAATATTTTCTTTTCTTGGAATATCTTCCTCTCGGTTTTACTTGTTTTGAATAACTTAGTTATTTAGTAAAAGGTCCTGAAAGTTTCTGAAAAATCATATAACTACCAGTGAAATTAGGACGCGTTAAAGGGACACACGGCAATCTTGATTTTTTAAAAACTCACGGCGTCCCGTTAGTTTTTCTCTTAACATGCATTTGTTCAATCATTAATATTAATTATTAGAATAGTTTAAGGCAAATTATGTTTACATATTACTAACTTTTATAATATTGCACCAATAATATATTTAAAAACTTGGAAAAATAGTGAAGAAAATTGAATATCTAAATTTTTCATTTAATTATATGCAAGCAGTTTTAAAGTAAAAAATGACGCAGGATAAGTAAATCGAGGAGGAAATTTTAATACCTGAATAAAACTCAAGATTGCCATGTGTCCCTTTAAAGTCACGAACCCCCAAAATCAAAAATTACAAAATGTCAGACTCACAATGCAAATCCCATAGAAGAGTGCTCGTTCTTGAAATTTGAAGATTTAACATGCAGACCAAGAGTCGAGGAAAGGAACTCATTACATGTATGCTATATATCTAATGAAATGATTTTATAGGTCATTTATTTATGTTTGCCATTTCTTTATTACCATATTGGTTTTTAAAACACTTGACTGTGACTTAAGCCAGGTCATTCCCCTTACAATTCAATGCAAAAGTATTTGACTTTGTGGATCGAGGGTGTTATAATATAAAGCATTGTTTCTTCAAAGATAATTTAAATATCTTTACCAAATTTTCAGTTAATATATATCAAACATTGAACGAGGATTTGATTAATTTTACATGAATACAAATCTTGTGTAAAAGGTAATTATTTCATAAAACTTAGGTGACCGATTAGGAATTTTGTTGAGTATAGATATGGGCAGTTTTCCCCTACTAATAATGCCCGTTTTCACCAAAAAAGGAGGGATTACTTTTTATTATAGGAACTACATTCGAGGTGGCTTACATGTAACTAGTGGTGGTAAAGCATCAGTTCGCCGTTGGAATGTAACACATATTGTATTATGGTCGGTGAAAATGCCTTTGAAGGATGTATAACATTACAACGTTTAACTGTCCACCGCCAAAGGCGGAGTTCTATATATCAAGCCGGAGTTATGGACATTTGATTTTTAAAAATTGATGATTTTTGTGTTTTTCGCTCAGTAACTTTAACATTTATAATCCATTCATGATTAAACATGGGGACAATATTTATGGCAATAATATCTCGCCAAGTTCGATAACCAGTTATATCACACCTGCCATGCCGGAGTTATGGGCCTTGGATTTTATTTTTTATCGAAGATGTTTGCGGTTTGTGTGTTGGAGGCAGACCACCCACTTTTCCTGGGTAGAATCAGTACTGTACACCTCCCGCCATCCGCAATAATCGACACTTCCTCACTTACAAGTCGGGTTCCCAGTGAGATTCGAACCCGCAGCGGTGAGAGGCGAAGGTTTACAACGCAACGTCGTTAACCATTCGGCCACGGAGATGCTCCATGGTAATCATTATGTACACATATGAAACATACACACTGCACACAACAACTTTTAAATAAAGAGTACATGCATGCACATACAGTTTAAAGTAACATTTATATTAATATAATGTCAAAACCATATCAGGATATTTGTTAACAGGAGGCCCAAGAGGCTATACTGGCTAAAGATAAAGTTTATGTAGAAGTGGCTATAACTCTGTAAAAAAAACATTCAACCGGAACATGGCGATGACATGCCCAACAAGCCTTGGTACTGATCTTCCCTGCCACGTTTCGCTGAAATCTGGCAAGAGGTTCAGGAGAACTAGTCCGTACAAAGTCAGTGTATTAAAACCTTTAAAGGGCCATAACTCTTTAAAATTCATTCAACTGGAAAACGGCGATGGCATGCCCAACTAGGCTTGGTACTCATAATCCCTGCCAAGTTTTGTTGAAATCTGGCTAGGAATTCAGAAGAGACAAGTCTGGACAATGTTTGTACCCTTAAAAGGCCATAACTCCGCCAAAAAGCATTCGATCGGAACACGGCAATGTTATGCACAACAAGGCTTGATAATGATCTTCCTTGCCAAGCATCATTGAAATCCGGCCAGGGGTTCAGGAGAACTAGTCCGGACAAGTTCGTGTATTAATACCTTTAAAGGGTCATAACTCCACCAAAAATCTTTCAACGCCACACAGTGATGATATGCACAACTAGGCTTGGTACCAATCATCCCTGAAAAGTTTCGTTGAAATCCGGTCATGGGTTGAAGAGAACTAGTTTAGACAAACTGTATGTATTTAAACCTTTAAAGGGCCATAACTCCTCTAAAAATCATTCAACCACAACACGGCGACGATATGCACAACTAGACCTGGTACTGATCATCCCTAAAAGGTTTAGTTGAAATATGGCCAGGGGTTCAGGAGAACTAGTCCAGACAAAGTTTGTGTATTAAAACCTTTAACGGGCCATACCTCTGCGAAACCATTCAACCGGAACACACTGACGATATGTACAACTAGGCTTGGTACTGATCATCCTTGCAAAGTATTACTGAAATCCGGCTAAATGAAGGTCCTATCGTGTTAACAAGGCAAAATAAAGCAATTTTAACTAAATCAAGGGTCATAACTCCGGTGTTACTGGTCCGAACTTGCTGGTTTTCAAACTCGTCCGAGCATCATTGATATTAACAATCTGGTGAAGTTCGAAAAAGATCAAATAAAAACTGAAGGCCCCATCCTGTTATGGAGAACGTTGCGTTGTAAACCTTCGCCTCTCACCGCTGCGGGTTCGAATCCCACTGGGAGCTCGACTTGTAAGTGAGGAAGTGTCGATTCTTACGGATGGCGGGAGGTGTACAGTATTGGTTCTACCAGGAAAAGTGGGTGATCTGTCTCCACCACAAACAATCGATCGTCATATATAACCTTACATGTGTTGAAAATGACGTAAAACACCACACAAACAAAACACTGTTAACGAGACAAATTATAGCATATTTCAAAAATCTCTGTTGTAAATGGTCCGATCTGGCTGGTTTTCGATTTTGTCCGAGCTTTCATTGATATCAACAATCATGTAAAACTTGAAAAAGATCAGAAGGAAAATGAAGGCCCTATCGGGTTAACGAGGCCTAATGATAGCATATTTCAGGAAATCAAGGGCCATAACTCCGGTGTAAATGATATGATCTTGCTGGTTTTCGAACTCGTCCAAGCTTTAATTGATATCAGCAATATTCTATGAATATTCAATTCGACTGATCACGTAACTGTAATTATTGTTTACCTTCCTGTATGATAACATGCTAATTTACTGATATATGAAACGAATGACGTCACTGACCGACTTTTATAGCGCAAATTTGCCGTTGAACTTTTATAGTGCAAAACAACATCATTTATTAAAGCTTTTGACCCTATTCTTTAGTCTCTTTATTCACCGGCTTTAGTTGCTACCATCTATCCCTGCAGATGGGTAGAAATGTCTTCCATTTGGGATTCTGTCTGTGTTTGCAGACAACAATTATACTTTCTTGAGTAGTGTCCAACAAGGGATATATTTACTCCAGTCTTTGGATGGGAATTTATTGGAACTCTGCATAAAAATGCAGCTGTGAATATTCCAATCCCATTGTGTGCTTTTTTATTTCAGTATGTTATTTGGCCTTTATGGATGTTCATTGATGTTGGAGCCATATCGACAGGCGATGTTTTACAATGTTAGGATACACTTATTAGCGTCAGTTTTTTAGTCTTGATTATCTTCGACGCTCCATTCTAAATACAAACGTCTTCACTGTTTGTGCAAAAAATAAAAGGAGAGCGGAAACCGATGTCCGTAAAACTTTTTTTTTATTATTATAGAGTTTTTGACCGTCAACATTTAGTTAATCGATAAAAGGATGAAGTTTCCCTAATTGTTTATTTGTCTTTCTACCGTTTTGTATATCTTCGATAGAAGTTGATTATTAGTCTTGATCAATTGCAAATACACACGTCTTGACACGTTACGCAGAAAAAAATGGAAACCGGAAGCACATGTTTGTAAATTATTATTTTGTTTTTGTTGTTTTAATTATAGTATTTTTAACCATCCACATTTAGTTCGTCGATATAATGATGAAGTTTCACTCTCTGTTCATTTATAAATTGATTGTCTTTCTGCCGTTCTGAATAACTTGTATATAGAAGGTGCGTCTGTATTAGCCAATCAGAAACGATACATACGAAACTCGGTTAAATGGCTGCCGAATAATAATAAAAAAAATTCAAAACAAAATTCGAAGAAAGGTTTTAGACGTTTGTCTATAAAAACAAACAACAAGCGTCGTACATGGTATAGACTATTGGATCATACGTTTGATTTGTGTGTCTCTCAGCCGTAGATCGTCTAGAGGTCGCACACTGTACTTACCTTTCTGTAAATCTAATTTAATTCCACTTACTTAGAAAAGTATGTCTGACGCGGGCACACTTTATTAAACGCAGTTTCACATGTCATAGAAAATATGTACCTTTACTTTTAATGTCGTCTGTGAACACAAGGTGCGGAACGTAATTAGCTATATATCAGTCTAGGAATAGTTCCCGCGTTTTAAGTTACAAGTTGTACACGTCATACATTTAAGAAGTATGTCAGTCTGGTCGTCGGTCGGCGTCTACAACATAACGTTATATATATTGCATTTTTGTGTAGTTAGAGAGCACGATGAGTCAAACCGCGTTTCATAGAAACAAAAGGCAACTGTCGAATTTGTTTCATGGCAAGATGGAACAACTTTCAAATCGCGTTACATGTTAACATGAATACACTCTCAAACCACTTACATGGCAAGCTTAGGCAACTGTCAAACCACGTTTCATGATGAGATGAGGCAATTGTCAAACAACGTATCGTGGCAAGATTTAACTGTCAAACCCAGTTGCAAGGCAAGATGAGACAACTGTCAAACGAAGTTACAGGGCAAGATGATGCAATTGTCAAACCACGTTATATGGCAAGATGATTCAACTGTCAAACCACGTTATATGACACGATTATGCAACTGTCAAACCACGTTATATAGCAAGATGATTCACTTGACAAACCACGTTACATGGCAAGATGTTGCCACCGTCAAACCACGTTATATGACAAGATGATTCAACTGTCAAACCACGTTATATGGCAAGATCTTTCAACTGACAAAAAACGTTATATGACAAGATGATGCAACTGTCAAACCACGTTATATGACAAGATGATTCAACTTTCAAAGCACGTTATATGACACGATTATGCAACTGTCAAACCACGTTATATAGCAAGATGATTCACTTGACAAACCACGTTACATGGCAAGATGTTGCAACCGTCAAACCACGTTATATGCCAAGATGATTCAACTGTCAAACCACGTTATATGGCAAGATCTTTCAACTGACAAAAAACGTTATATGACAAGATGATGCAACTGTCAAACCACGTTATATGACAAGATGATTCAACTTTCAAACCTCGTTACATGGCAAGATGTGACAACTGTCAAACAACGTTAAATGGCAAGATGATGCAACTGTCAAACCACGTTGTATCATATGGCAAGATGATGCAACTGTCAAACTATGTTACATGGCAAGATGTGACAACTGTCAAACCATATTATATGGCAAGATGATGCCACTGTCAAACCACGTTATATGGCAAGATGTTACAACTGTCAAACCGCGTTACATGGCAAAGATGATTCAACTGGACCACGTTACATGGCAAGACGATGCAGCTGTCAAACCACGTTGTATGACAAGATGTGTCAAATGTCAAACCACGTTATATGGCAAGATGCAACTGTCAAACCGCGTTATATGGCAAGATTATTAAACTGTGGACCACGT
Source organism: Cyrtodaria siliqua (assembly GCA_037043455.1). NCBI lineage: Eukaryota > Metazoa > Mollusca > Bivalvia > Adapedonta > Hiatellidae > Cyrtodaria > Cyrtodaria siliqua. The sequence goes on from JAWPHD010016661.1 coordinate 6,609, forward strand.
TATATGGCAAGATGATGCAACTGTCAAATCACGTTACATGGCTAGATGAGGCAACGGTCAAACCTCGTTACTTGGCAAGCCGAGACAGCTGTCAAACCACGCTTTATGTCAGTATGATTCAACTATCAAACCACGTTAAATGGCAAGATGGGGCAACTGTCAAACCACGTTTCGTGGTGAGATGGTTGATCTGTCAAAACACGATAAATGGCAAGATGGGGCAACTGTCAAACCCCGTTTTACAGTGAGAGGAGGCAACTGTCAAACCACATGCCTTGGCAACGTAGGTAACATACTATTGCATATCAGTCAAAAGAAGAATGGCAATCCATTACATACCAGACACCAGACGAGAGAGGTGTTAATTGAAATAAATGTAAGTGTACAAAGGGGCACAATTCTGTAATTACTCAAGCAAGCTTTTTATACAAAGTGGGATAATTCTGTAATAACTCAAGCTATGTGTATGATTCTTATGCTCTTTACCCCATTTTATTGTCGTATTTTTGTGTTAAGTTTCATAACCAGTCCCATCATTAGTTTTCAAGTTATGCTGCGCACAATAATTGTAAGTATACACTTACGAAGGGCAATTATGATTTGAATGAAAGGAGAGTTGTGTTTTTTGCAACCTGCTCTTTCTCTCATTGCCCTCTATCATTGTGTGAAGTTGCAGTCTAGTCCCAGACAAGAAATTTAAGAATAAAATTACAAAGGGCAATAACTCCTAATTGAATCTAGTTCGCGCATTGTGCACCTCCTCTCACTGCCCTCTATCATTGTGTGAAGTTGCAGTCTAGTCCCAGACAAGAAATTTAAAAATAAAATCACAAACGGCAATAACTCCTAATTGAATCTAGTTTTTTCATTGTGCACCTCCTCTCACTGCACTCTATCATTGCTTTAATGTTTATCCCATTTTTAATTTCCAAGTTATTCTTCATACAAGAATTATAAGTATACAATTATATTACGCAATTCCTGTAATTTGAATGAAGATGTTTTTGCACTTTTCTATTTCTATCATGTGTTGTCAGAGTTTCATTCCAGTCCCAAAAGTTGGTCTCACATTGATGCTCCGAACAAGAAATGCAAAGGGCAATAATTCTAATGTGAATAAAGATATAGTTATGGTTCTTGCACTCTGAAATGTCTCCCATTGCCCTCTATCATTGAAGTTTAATTAGTTTTCAAGTATGATCCCGTCCGCATAATAAAGTCAAGGCTGGTAAAACTACACTCAATGTATAAGTTCTTGCTGATCATGCAACCTGTTGCTCACGTAAAAGTATAACATTACAAAGGGCTATTACTCTAAATTCTAATGAAGATGGAGTTATTGAATCTTGAAACTTTTTCTCATTGCCTTCTATCATATTGTGAAGTCTAATTTCAGCCCCATTAGAAGTTTTGAAGTTGTTCGGACAAGAATTAATTTACAATTACAAAGGGTAATTGAATGAAAATGGAGGTATGGTTCTTGCACTGTGTACTGGCTCTTATTACCCTCTACCAGTGTGTGAAGTTTCATGTCAGTCCCTCTAGTAGTTTTCAAATAATGATCGGACAAGAATCAAGTTCTCTGGACAAAAATTATCAATATACAATTTACAAAGGACAACAGCTATAATTTTAAATGAAGATCGAGTTATATTATTTGCACCCTGGACTTTTTCTCATTGCCCTCTATTATTGTGTGAAGTTTCATTTCAGTTCTTTCAAAGAAGGCTCCGGACAAAATATTCGGACTGACAGAGGACAAAATATTCGGACGGACAGTCGGATAAAGCGGCGACAAAGGGGCGACTTTATTCTCCTCGGAAATATGACGGGAAGTTTAAAGAGGCGATCAACTCTGAAAAACAGTATATTTGAAATAGAATAATTTAATTTAAATTTTCAATTAAATTAAATGTGTTTTTACAAGTCATTAACATGTCTCAAAATAGGATGAGCATTTGTAAACAAGCCTGTAATTATTCTTTCTCTAGATTAGCTGTTTCGGATAACTGAAATCATAAAGACGTACAACTGATGGATGTAGTCATTTCAATTCTGACATATTAATTGCATTATGTCTTTTGCCGGAAACCGATCGTCACAAATAATTGCATTTTTCAAAAGCATCTGGTAAAACATCAAGCTCATTATTGAAACGGCCATATCGTATTATAACGCAATTTCATTCTGGATATAGTTTTGTTTATTTTTAAAAAAGAAAAAATCAGATTTAGTAAACTCCTTCGCCATCGGGACGGGTGAATGTTTGCCTAATTCTATTGTTTAAAGGTTATCAAACTTTTCTATTCAAATTATAATATACAGTACGGAATGAGTACAACATTAACTACCCAGGAACGAAATACCAGACATTCTTCAGGTTTGTTTTACACTGCGTTTACGTAGGAATACACGAAAGTGAGAATTTTGGTGTCAAGTTTTATTTCACTCAACGTGTACGGTGTCAGGCTGGTGAAAGTCAGTCCACTGACACAGTGCAACATATGCTATCTTGGGAGATCAAGCGGCTCAAGTTCCACAACATTCGTTATATTATTTCTGTGGAATTACACACATTTATCTCGCACTGTCACATATCTGGAAAAAAAATAGATTCAGTTTTTCAACATTTCGCTTAATTCATTCACACTATGCTTATTTTAAAATAAACTTATGTCAAAAGCGGCATCTCTACCCAACCTCTATGCTCATAACTCTCCAAAGAAATAGTCACGACACACATAATAAAATACTTGCTATTCATGACAACATACGTAATACTTTAACATCCGGTTAGATTTAACAATGAAATAAAAAACTAATTTTGGGAAAAAACATGCAAATTTGAAACTTTAAATTTTGCCATGAAACTATTTCAGAACCCTACAACCCGGATGTACTTCCTGACTGGTCTAACACCAAACGAGTTTGTAAAGAAATACACGATAATCACGAGGGTTGTTTAACACTCCACGTGTACGAGTTTATAAAGAAATGCATGACAATCACGCGGTCTGTTTTTCACTCAACGTGTACGAGTTTTAACATAAATAGACGGCATTCACGCGATCTGTTTTTCACTCAGTGTGTAAGAGTTTTTAAAGAAATAGACGGCATCCACGCGGTCTGTTTTTCACTCAATGTGTACGAGTTAATAAAGGAATACAGGACACTCGTGGTGTCTGCTTCACTCAACGTGTACGAGTTAATAAAAGAATACACGACTCTCGTGGTGTATGTTCACTCAATGTGTACGAGTTTATAAAGGAATACACGACATTTGTGTTGTGTGTTTCACTCAATATCTACGAGTTCATAAAAGAATACACGACCTCGTGGTGTATGTTCACTCAATGTGTACTAGTTAATAAAGGAATACAGAACACTCGTGGGGGTATTTTCACTCAATGTATACGTGTTTATGAAGGAATACACGACACCCGTGGTGTCTGTTTCACTCAATGTGTATGAGGTAATAAAGAAATACAGGACACTCGTGGGGTCTGTTTTACTCAATGTTTACGAGTTAATAAAGGAATACACGACAAACGTGGTGTCTGCTTCACTCAATATGTACGTGTTTATAAAGGAATATACGACAGTCTTGCATTCTGTTTCACTCAATATGTCCGAGTTTATAAAGGAAAGCACGGCAGCAGGCTGGGTGTTTGTTTCACTCAATCTGTCCGTGTTTATAAAGGAACGCACGGCAGCAGGCTGGTTGTTTGTTTCACTCAATGTGTACGAGTTTATAGACGAGTACATGACACAGTATTTATAAGAACTTATTAAGGAATACATGACAAGCGGTCTGTTTATGGTTGGCCTGCCAACGGCAATGAGCATACAGTTGATGGCATGTTATGAGTTGAATGTGGCATACGAGGTTATTTAAATCTTTATACGGTACCAAACAAGATAGGCCGACAGGCCGGCTTGACCTTTGTTCCTCGGGGTCAAAACCTATTTTCAGGGTAAAATGATGATTGCTAAAATGACTATTTTAACCGTTATAAGTGTATCATCAATTTCATTCTCTTAGTTCTGTATATAATTTCTAAAATATTTGGATACTGTTTACGAACTACATTACAGGATGTCAGTTTTACTTGAAATTGAGGCCAAAGGTCAAATAAGTGCAAACAACCACATGTTTTGAGAGAAAATATGTTCAACATAAATGTGCATATTAAGCAACATGGTTATACATGGAACAGTATCTATTAACAACTTTACAAATGCTATATCAATACAATTTAAATCAAAGCATCACAGGTACTGCAGTGCCATTATTACACTATAATATGAAAACAAGTAAAGCTGAGTATTTTTGTGAACTCTAATGTAATTTTCATGCTTAATTTAAAGTTACTCTTTTCAAAATTGTCGTATATTGACATACATTTTAATATGAAATATATTCAACATGCAGTTAGTATTTTATTCAAAAACCGATTGTTTTGCAAACAAAACCTTTTGCAAACAAAACCTAGACGCGTGTTCCGCCTGCCAGCACTTTGTCAGTATAACAAGTTTTTTTTGGACCCAGATAAATGACGTTGACAAATTGGCCAGACTAAGTTTTCGTGAAGAAAAAAATGAGTATTTAACCCATATAATGACATTCATTGTGACCTTGACCTTTATATTTTAGTATGGTCATGTCGATGTTGTCATGATGAGTATATATTGAAAGTTTGATGAAGAAATATCAAGAAATGAAAAAAGTTATAGGCAACGTTAAGTATTTGTGATGAAAAAAATGAGTATTTAACCCATATAATGACCTTCAGTTTGACCTTGACCTTTATATTTTAGTATGGTCATGTCGATGTCGTTATGATGAGTATATATTGAAAGTTTGATGAAGAAATATCTTGAAATAAGGAAGTTATAGCCAACATTAAGTTTGCATGAAGACAAAAAATGAGTATTTAACCCATATACCTTCAGTGTAACCGTGACCTTTACATTTTAGTATGGTCATGTCCATGTTGTCATGATGAGTATATATTGAAAGTTTGATGAAGAAATATCTTGAAATAAGGAAGTTATAGCCAACGTTTAGTTTGCATAAAGACAAAAAATTAGTATTTAACCCATATACCTTCAGTGTAACCTTGACCTTTACATTTTAGTATGGTCATGTCGATGTTGTCATGATGAGTATATATTGAAAGTTTGATGAAGAAATATCCTGAAATGAGAAAGTTATAGCATACGTTAAGTTTTCGTGAAGAACAAAATGAGTATTTAACCCATATAATGACCTTCAGTGTGACCCTGACCTTTATATGTTAGTATGATCATTTCGATGTTGACATGATGAGTATATATTAAAAGTTTGATGAAGAAATATCAAGAAATGAGAAAGTTATAGCCAACGTTAAGTTTCCGTGATGAAAAAAAAGAAGATTTAACCCATATTCAGCGTGACCTTGACCTTTATATTTTAGTATGGTCATGTCAATGTTGTCAAGATGAGTATATATTGAAGGTTTGATTAAGAAATATCAAGAAATGAGAAAGTTATAACCAGAGTTAAGTTTTCGTGAAGGAAAACAATGAGTATTTAACTCAAATAATGACCTTCAGTGTGATCTTGACCATTATATTTTAGTATGTCATGTCGATGTTGTCATGATGAGTATATATTAAAAGTTTGATGAAGAAATATCAAGAAATGAGAAAGTTATAGCCAACGTTACGTTTTCGCGACAGACTGACGGACCTATGTATCGCAGTCTGACCCCTATGTCGCATTTTCCTTCGAAAAGGCGACATGACATTGTCGAAATAGGTATTGATAATACGCCGTGGTATTGACTCATCGTCCATTATATTTGCTTAGCATGTGTAGCATCATGGTCACATTAGCATAATTTGCGTACAAAACAATACAGTCTCAGAGAGCAATCTCAATGTCCGATTATCAACATATAAGTGACTTGTGTAATACAATACCAAACATCCTCAGTTCTGCTACCAGTGCAATAAAACAAGTTAAGGGCATGTAGTGACACTCCCCATGTGGTTCCGGTGGCCCCGTTTGGTTACGGGGCTAAGAATATGGGCACTGCAGATCCCGTTTGAGGGGAAGGCAGAGGGGTAAAAAAAAATCATGTTCATTTTATCATTTTTTGTTCATGCTCATTAAAGGGAGTACATCAGGATTTTCATGGGGGTCTAGGAGACCGGCTAAAAATTGACAAATATTAATATTTTCTATAGTGAATGTCCTAAACATAATGAATGAGCCTAAAAATGATCCATTATTTGCCAAAAAAATCATTCTGCACAGTAATATGTGCTATCCTAGGTGACGCACCAGGGTTAATTTCAGCATTTTACGTCCGATTCCGTCCTAGCTATATGGTGTTTCAAAGTTTAGATAGTAACACAATGGTTCTAACATCATATTTTGATTGATATAAGTGTTTTATCATGAACTGGAATATTTTTATGATTTAAGATGTTTCATGAAAAATCCTGATGTACCCCCTTTAAAGGTCTTCATCATGACCCCTGCATTGTTTCAGGTGCCATCTCGCTCATATCACTAGAGCAGTGGCAAAAAACTATAACGTGGCTCCAGCGTAAATGGAGTGTCTCCAATAGAATTTGCAGCAACTCTGCAGTTCAGAGTGAGAAGGATCTTGGCCCGTTCTCCATATTTTATCTCGATGTACATGGAGGATGAGCCTGGCATGTTCATTCCTGGTAGACGTCATATAACCTTTCATGTGTTAGTGCGCCTTAAAATCCCAATTCAATGTAGTGACACAGCCAGACAATCTGTATTATTGAGAGTTCTGAAAAACTTGGAAAAAGATGTAAAACGGATAACAAAAAAGATATGACCATTTGAAGATTGTTCTAAAACGGATATCGACCCGCCATTTTGAAAATTATGACGTCATAGTTCTAAATTACCATACATGGCATATTGGTAATATTATTTAAAGCAAAGAAAATCACTGCAAATGAATACAGAGTCCTTTACTGTGCATAAAATGCATTCTAACACTTTACTCTATTTATTTATCATACTTTTGCTGCGATTTTCACTCTATAAATCACGTAATGAACGTATTTATAAATATTCCATATATTGCAATTTAGAACTGTGACGTCATATTTCTCAAAATGGCGGCTTACATACCGTGTTGTTTCTAATTTCAATTTCCTTATATAATGTTAAAAAATGTTGTGTTACTGAAATATGGAATTAAATTCTTCATAAGTGTGTATACTGTTTCTTGGATATTAACCACTTTTCTTGGATATTAACCACTTTTACACCTCAAGGGAAGATTTATTTTTTTAAGTTAGAATGGGGGTGGGGGGGGGGGGGGGGGGGGGGCTAATTAGAGGGGGAGCGCTAATTAGAAACAATACGGTATCCGTTTAAAAAAAACAAAAAAAACTCATATGATTATATATTCTTTGTTTACCACTCGATTTTGATAATTCTGTCACCCTTGACCACGTTTTTTAAAGTTCTCAATACTAAAGATTGTGTCACTATATTCCCTTTAAGTAAATACAAACTGAACATGCATTCTTTTCGACGGTTCTATTTTAACAGCAGAACATCGCTGCGGGTGAATATATTGTGTAGTCTATTAATCTAGCTTGTCGCCCACAATCCGTCTGGCCAAGTCACGTCTTGTAACGCCTATGATGTCATTTGATGTCTTTAACATTTAGTTGATCCATTATATCGCCTGATTAGGTAGAACCGGGCTGAAGTGATTACTGCTTTGTAACCACGAAATGCTCTACTTCCGATTCCTGATGAACTTCCGGTTCCTGATGAACTTCCGGAGCTGTCATTTCCAACCCTTTCTGAAGAATATACAAGGTCCCATATTGTATAGTTTGTTTGGGCGTATATCGTCAGTCAAGCGGAGTCATACATTTGAACGCCAGTAAGCGAAGCTCTCTTTTTGAAAAATGATCATCTAAAGTGGGATGTTCAGATAAACAAAGTCTGTAATCATATATCGAGTAAATTCACTCTTTTAAGACGAATATCTAAATATTTGACACTTGATATGAAAAAGCTATTCTATAATGCATATTTAGTTCCAATATTTGATTATGGTTCTATCCTCTGGAGTAATTGTACTAAATCAAATTTTACAAAGGTTGTTACTTTACAAAAAAGCATTGCAGGCTGGATTTTGATAAAACCTTTACATACACATTCTGCAAATGTTTTCAATGAGTTAAATTGGATGTCATTTGAAACAAGATGTAATTTTCAAGGATGTGTTTTAGTTTATAAAGCAATTCATAATCTTACACCAATATACATAAGTAAATTAACAACATTTTCTGAAAATAACAGATATAATTTAAGATCATGCATTAAACATGACATTAAACATCCTAGACCTAAATCCGAATATTTAAAACAATCTTTTACCTATGTTGCCATGCGGACTTGGAATTCAATCCCAGAAAATATCCGGACTTCTGTTTCTATTTATGCTTTCAAATACAATTATAAACTATTTCTGCTCAAATTAAGTTGTGTTAATAGTGCATAATTGTTTTGCATGCCAGCTTGTAACATAGTATTAATGTTACGTGCATGTATTCACTTGCTATTGTTTATAAGTTGCTGTTGTTATTAGAAGGCCTCATGGAAGAGATAAGTGTTGTGCAATTGTTTGTATAATCTTAATGAGTTGTACCTTCATGAAATAAAGAATTTATTATTATTATTATTATCATGCATGGTGTATATTACAAGCGTGACAGACCGACACATGAACAATAGACGAACAGACAACAGATGGATGGACTGCCATACGAACAATACGTCAGCCCCGTCAGCCATGCTGGGCAATTATTTTACTTATTATTAAATGTGAATGAATATTTAGGATTCGTAGGTTTATTATGAACAGGTTTATGCATACATTCACACAAACGCTTTTTGCACTGAATTCCGTAAGGACGGAAAGCCTTTAAAAAAAACTCATATGTGAACAATCGTACATGTCCAACAGCTTTAAAGCTACTACAGCTTTATTTATGGAGTATCATTTACTTGAATAGGCGTGTTTTGGAGCGAGTTTTAATTCAGTCTCATATTTCCGTAACATGTCAATAACGTACCAGTATACTAGGCCTTGATTTCATCAACAATTCTTGAGAATATTCTTAGACTTAAGCTCGAGTGTGCAAATTTCAATCACAAATATTTCTATAAGATTACAGAATAAACGTTCATAAAAATCTGCTATGTATAAATATGATGCATATTAATAAATAGCAACTTCTTACGGTTGTTTATCTTTGAAGGTCATGGAAATATTTGTGAACGAATTTTGTGTACTTGAGCTCAAGTCTAAGGATAGTTTGAAGAATGGTTGATGGCCAGGACATCATTTTTAATCCGTCGTTCGATGTAGCAACATCAAAAAAAACTACACTCTCTTTTTAACTAAAAAATGGTTTGCTCAGCACTGGTTTTGAACTCGAGATCCCATGTATTTGTCTGATAATGGACTTTGGTGAGTTTATCAATGATATTTCAATCAGCATATGTTCAGTTTAGAGTATGTTATACAGTTGTAATGTCGTAAAGTGCATTTACAGATTTGTAATCTACATTTTCTGGAGTATTTTCGAAGGACAATGATGTATGTATGTATGAAACACATTGGATCACAACACAAATTTCTACAATGCTAACACTATTTCGATAAACATAAACTCTTGATCAACTGACTACATAGCCCAGTGGTAAAGTATATAGATTGTCAATCCGAACGTTTAATTTTTAAGGAGTTCACGTCAATTTCCGGGGCCCCATGTCCATTTTGCACTAAATGTATAATCGTGACAAATATTAACACATTACAACAGGAAATGAAAGAAAAAATAATGACGTGTGGCGGTGTGTATGTGGGGGTGGGGTGGGGGAGGTGAAGTCATTTAAAAGCTCTATAAAATAGTACGAATGATGAATGCATGTCATTTCTAAAATGGAAAAAAACAAACGCTGCGTTGGTTCTAAGTAATTCGAACATTGCTATCTTTTTATTATATTTACAGGTTTTAAAATGAGCGTTTGATACACTAAAGTACTGAGATTGTCGTAACAAAAATAAATCAAAAAACAGTGTGTTAACATTATAATAATTATCAACCTATATGATTGTATTACTAGTATTGTAGGGAATTAACTAAAATAGGAATACTAGTAACCATGCAGTGTTTTTCACTATATGGTTAGCTTTTAAATGATCGACTTCGTGACAAGTTTGCATGTGAGGTAAGCATTGACTTCTGTTCATGGAAGGACGCGAAACGTGTTTAATTATAACGAACGGTCCTGACAGCAATCAATTGTCTTGTTGGCGAACACTTTAGGGTACAACAACACATACACGCTGGCGTTTAAATTGACACTACAATTCATTTAGTTTAATTTCATTACAACTGAATTTTACATAAGGCCAAAAAAACACAAAAAAAACCCTGTTTTTCCGGTGGCCCGACCGACCCTATTTTTAAGGGGCAAAAATAGGGTCCGACCCTAAAACTTTTTATGAAAAAAAAAACAAATAAAAATTTAAAAAAAAACCAAAACATTAAATTTGTTCTGAACAATGATTTATCACAATATATCAAGGTAAACTGACATCACAGAGAAACTTTCATTTGTTTCATCAACGTGTATGGGTTTATGAGATAAATACATGTAGAATCTCACAATATCTTGCTCCAAAAAAAAAAAAAAAAAAAAAAAAGCCTACCTACCCTATTATTTTAGAGCATGCAAGAGGAAACACACCTATTTTTTTTGGCCTAAATGTTTTTTGTGTCGCCTGCGTAGCCTGGTAGACACTTAGGGATCACTTTGTCCGTTGTCGTCCGTCGTCGCACTTTAACCTGCAACCTAACTAGTTGATCTATGTTCACGAAACTTCACACACATCATCTTCATCTATACCCAAGGAATGTTGTTACACATGTCCAATAACTCAGACTTTCATTTAGGCAGAGTTATGCCCCTTTTCATAAACTTTAACCTGCAACCTAACCAAGCTGACATAAGCACAAGGCAGGCGACACAAGTGTTCCGTGGAACACCCTTCCAGTTACATAAATGTTTGGATATTTCAAACGAGCAGTAGTGTTGGGAATCAAACATGAAAACAATAATCGATAATCTGTCTTCTTAAACGACCGATTACCGATTATAATCACGATTAATTGATAATAGATTTTTTGTCTAATAACTTAAATAACTACGTATAGTTTGAATATGTTATGCCAGATAATACTAGTAAGGGGGCATAAGGACATTTTTATGAATATTAAATATTGCATAAACATTTAGAAACGCATAAATGCTACCAGATTTGCTAGATATGTGATAGGCACGGGGCAAAGATCATTAACCATGAGTTTTTCCCTGAAAGGAAACAATTATTTCAACTCAACCATATTTTCAGATATACAATTATAGAGAGCTTACTTTCCCATATAGCGTCTGTTCTCCTGGATTCTGGCGTTAAGCCCGCGGCTTTTAGCTGTCGCGGGTGATCCGCTCTGAAGAACTTGTCAGGCGGGGAGCTTGTGCGAAAAAAACACACGATTTTATCAAGTTGTCAATAAAATCTAGTTTCAGTCTAGAGCTTCTTTGTTCTTTTTAGAAATGATATTGCCAGTTAAACTATTTCAAACCATTCAGGACTTTAACTCTAGGATATCGTTTCCGTGGCAGAGGGGTTAACGACGTTCAGTTGTAAACCTTCTCGCCTCTCACTGCTGTGGGTTCGAATCCCAATGGGAGCTCGACTTGTAAGTAATGAAGTGTCGATTCTTGCGGATGGCGGGAGGTGTACAATACAGGTTCTACCCAGGAAAAATGAGTGGTCTGTCTCCACCACAAAACTATCGACCGTCGTATATAACCTTACATGTGTTGAAAATGACGTAAAACACCATACAAACAAACAAACAAACTTTAATCTACGTAATAGTGATGCTTTTTTAGTTTGTTCGTTTGTTTGTATGGTGTTTTACGTCATTTTCAACACATGTAAGGTTATATATGACGGCCGATTTTTTTGTGGTGGAGGCAGACCACCCACTTTTCCTGGGTAGAACCAGTATTGTACCGTAGTAGGGATACGTTTTCGTATTAATGATCTTTAGTATATATAGGTTACTGTATTCTTGTTTTGTGCTCGTGATCAAAGTACACTTGTTATTGAATTATATGTACATCTGATAGCAATATACGCCCGATATAATATAATATTTAAGATTTAACAACACAATAAGAGGCACAAGAGGGCGCTATACTTACTACATGGCATCTGTGGTTGGGGGTGGGTGGGGGAGTAAATTAGTTGTTGTAGCACTTATGACAAAACTCTTTGCCCTGCACTGATAGTCTATTCTGTTCTATTATATTCTGTGCAGAGAAGCGCAAAGGACCGTAACACAGTCTACCTGAACTGAGCAAAATGGCAGTCGAACATATAAATTACTGCAAGTTCCCCAAGTTGTACCCATGTAGAGGGCCCCTTTACACAGGAGGACAAATCCCGTTTTATATATGTTGTGCCTCGAGTCCCAAAATGACCAAAGCACATTAGAATTAAATGCATTCACATGTGGACAAGACATGCATTATTTTTACCTGATTACCCACTAGGGAGCCCCAGGGGATGGAGCCAAACAAAAACGAAAACTTATTGTGTATAGGCACATCCTTAACCAAGAAATACACCACACATGAACTTGAAATCTTAAAAGGGAGTTAGTGTCACAAGGCAGACACTATGTAATAGTAAATTACTGAAAGTTCCCCAAGTTAGTCGAGGGGCGCTTTATGCAGGAGGTGAAACCCGTTTTATATTCTCCCTAAATTAAAATCAAATGCATTCACATTTGGACACGATATGCGTTGTTTTGTTTTTGTGTGTGTTTTTGCTGGATTACACAAATAGTTGGTCACAGTGGATGGAGGCAAAATACCATATGTTATGCTCATCTACACATCCTGAACTAAGAAACACCACACATGAAGTTGATATCTCAAAGGGTATAGAAGAAGTCTCAAAGGGTATAGAAGAAGTCTCAAAGAGTATAGAAGAAGTCTCAAAGGGTATAGAAGAAGTCTCAAAGGGTATAGAAGAAGTCTCAAAGAGTATAGAAGAAGTCTCAAAGGGTATAGAAGAAGTCTCAAAGGGTATAGAAGAAGTCTCAAAGAGTATAGAAGAAGTCTCAAAGGGTATAGAAGAAGTCTCAAAGAGTATAGAAGAAGTCTCAAAGGGTATAGAAGAAGTCTCAAAGGGTATAGAAGAAGTCTCAAAGGGTATAGAAGAAGTCTCAAAGGGTATAGAAGGATTAAGTGGCATAAGGCCAAACTCTGAAAGAGTAAATTACTGCAAGCTCCCCAAGTTGTACCTCTGAAGAGGGGCCCCTTTACACAGGAGGACAAAACCTATTTTATAAATGCTGTGCCTCGAGTTCCTAAATGATCATACCAAACTGGAATCAAATACATTCACATTGCGACAAGATATGTAATGTGTTGTATTTTTTACCTGATTTCCCTCTATGGAGTCCCCGAGGATGCTGCCAAAAAATGAAAACTTATGGCGCGTCTGCAAATCCTCAAATAAGAAATACACCAAACATGAACTTGAAATCTCAAAAGGTATAGAAGGAATTAACGTCACAAGCCCGAAACTCGTAGTAGTAAATTACTGCAAGCTCCCCAAGTTATACTCCTGTAGAGGGATTTGAAACCACGACCACAGGTTTTCAATATAGCGTATTGCATATTTAAGAAAATCAAGCGCCATCAGTCTGGTGTTACTGTTCCAATCCGACTGGTTTTCGAACTCGTCCCAGCTTTAGTTTAAACATATTTATTTTACATCGATTGCGAAACAAGTTCTTGCAACTTAGATTAATCACTCTCGATGGCTTCCTGGGTAGAACCAGTACTAAGCAATGTGGATTAATTATCTTGCTCAAGGATAAATAACGTGGCCGTGGCGAGGATCGAACCCACGACCTCTCGATCTGGAGTTCGGTGCTCTACCACTGGACCATGCACTCCACAAAATGGTCCCAGCTTTCATTAATATTAACAATCAGGCTAAATTTGGTAAAGATCAAATAATAAATGAAGGTGCTAGAGTGTTCACAAGGAAGAAAACGGCATTTTTCAGAAAAACAAGGGCCATAACTCTGGAGTTACTTATCCAATCTGGCTGATTTTCGAACTTTTCCTAGCTTTCATTCATATTAACAATCTGTACAAGTTCGGTAAAGTTCAGTTAATAAATGAAGGTGTTACCTATCATCGCCATGCTATAGTTGACTGATTTTGGTGGAGTTATGGCCCTTTAAAGGTTTTAGTACACAAACTTTGTCCGGACCTGTTCTCCTGAACACCTGGCCGGATATCAACGAAACTTTGCACGGATAATAAGTACCAAACCTAGTTACGCGGATCATCGCCGTCTTCCGGTTTAATGATTTTTTGCAAAGTTATGGCCCTTTAATACACTGACTTTGTATTGACTAGTTCTCCTGAACCCCTGGGCCGATTTTAATGAAACTTGGCAAGGATGATCAGTACCAAGCTTAGTTGCGGATGTCATTGTCGTGTTCCGGTTGAATGATTTTGGTGGAGTTGTGACTCTTTAAAGGTTTTAATACAAACACTTTGTCCGGACAAAACTTGGTTGTGTATATCATTGTCGTATTCCAGTTGAATGATTTTTGGCAGTTATTGCCCTTTAAAGGTTTTAATACACAACTTTGTCCCGACTAGTTCTGCTGATCACCTGGCCAGATTTCAATGAAACTTGGTAGGGATGTTCATTACCAAGCCTAGATGCGCATATCCAGTTGAATGATTTTCGGCGGATTTAAGGCCCTTTACCAGTGGTGGAGACATCTAATTTTACCAAAGAAAACCTCTAGTTTTAATTTGGTATGGCTATTTAGGGACTTGAGGTACAACATAATTATATAAAACAAGTTTTGACCGCCTGCATAAAGGGCTCCTCCTCTTCAGGGGTGCAACTTGAGGAATTCCCGCAGTAATTTATTAGAATGGAATTTCCGCCTTGAGATGCTAACTCCCTCCATACCGTTTGAGATGTCTTGTTCATGTGTAGTATATTTCTTAGTTAAGGATGTGTAGATGCACAAGTATTTTTGTTCCGCATGCTGGGGCCCCCTAGTGGGTAATCGGGTAACAAAACCCCACAAAATTTACTTTCTTGTTCAAATGTGGATGCATTTATAAAACAGATTTTGTTACTCTAGCGTAAAGGGGCCCATTTGCATGGGTACTTGGGGGACTTGTAGCTACATAGTCGATATAAATAAATGCCCTTTTATAGAAAATATATAGCGTGTACCATAAGGTACTGTTGCTAGGCTGTTTCCAATATATACAGGTTTTATCAGCGCACTTTAAAAGTAGGAGGTGGCTATCGCTTCAGTTATTACATCGCTTCACCTGGAATACGGGTATATAAAGCAACTTGTATATGTATATAGGGCAATGGTCAGTCATAGCAAAATTGCTTGGATGAAAACTTCCAATACACATAATCAGTAACCTTCAAAGTACTAAAACACAGTTTCCTGATTGAGAGCACTCGTCACTGATTTTATTAAGTTCATTGCCAAGAATCCTCTCCCGTACTCAGTAGCAGAGGGTGATATGACTAGCATCATCGTCTCTATCACATGTTTTTATGTTTTCAAGTGTACCTGGGTTTGCTGACAGCAGTGGCTGGTACACTTCAGCGAGAGTAGAGTTTATTTCTGATTCCTTGTCAAGACTTTCATCTGGACATACTCAGAAAGCATCTCGTCATGGGTTGGGACAGGGAATATGGCTGACGTGCTCAAGTAGAGTCAGGAGTTGGTTCTTGCCAAAGAGGATACGTTGATTTCTGTCCTGTTGTCTCTTTTCGCAATCGGCCCCGTGTGATTCCCGGGTGCCCCCGTTTGGTCACGGGGCAAAGAATAGGGCCACTGCAGATCCCTTTGGAAGGGTAGGCAGAGGGGTAGAATCCCCCCAAATTCATGTTCATTTTCTCATTTTTCATGTTCATTAAAGGTCTTCATCATGATCCCTGCATTGTTTCAGGTGCTATCTCGCTCGCATCAAAAGAGCAGTGGCAGGAAAACAATAAACGTGGCTCCAGCGTAAATGGAGTTTCTACGATATAATTTGCAGCAACTCTGCAATTCAGGGTGAGAAGGTTCTAGGCCCATTTTCCATATTTTATCTCGATGTACATGGAAGATGGGCCTGGCATGTTCATGCCTGTTAGGCGCCATATAACCTTTTCATGCAGTGGTGCGCCTTAAAACCCAATTCAATTATTTTTGCAATCGAGGGCTTCAAAACACCGAAGAAGGGTTTTGTTGAAGTTAGCAAACATGTGGGGGAGATAATGATGATGCATGGAATCCAAAATAAAAACAAACAATTTCAATATATATGAATGAAAATACCAAACAATAGTTTAAAATTATGTTCAGTCAATGAAAGGACTTCAAAAGTTACAATTAAAATAAATAAAATATTTAATTCGTAAACAAATCAGAATTCTAAATACTAATGTTAGACGCAATCCTGATTCGTTTAAAAGAAAAAGAAAACAACACCATAAAGAAGGATAAACATATCGGACAGGGAAAGCAGATTCAAGGACGACAGTCAACCACAAAACACAAAAACAAACACGCAAACAGACAAACGAAAAGGCAAAAGTAATAAAAAATGCAAACGACATCACAAACACAAAAGGGTTGACAATAGGGCTACCGCCTTGGAACGGTCAGTGGCAAAGTAGGCCACTGGGGGTTTAAACCGGTTCTAGGGTGCACCAAACCTCACACTTAACCTACTGTCAACCCATTAAAACAGGACAGTGTAAATAAAGAAATCCCCGCCATGATTAAATCTCTAACCAACAAGGCAGCATCAATAGGCAATATAACTAAAACACAAATATGCTCGTGTAAATATAATACAAAAAAACAATAGCCTAGAAAGCCACAATGAAGGTACTCAATGACTTGAAAGAAGACAGAGCAACAAGAGAATAAACCATTAAGGGCATACACTTGTTTCAGTATGTTAAATAATATATACATGTAGTCTATATTATTATTGTTTAACATACTGAAATGACTTTATGGTGTTGTATTCATTTTATTTAATTAAAAAAATGGCAGCACATACCTCTTGTCCACATATGTCACCATATCATTGATTTTGTCATCTATGAACTCTGTGTTTGACTCTCCTTCATTCAGCTAGACGTCATTGAAAGTCTTCTTCTCCGCAGTAAAGCTGGGCATGAAAATCTCCAAAAAGACAAAAGTAAGATTGAGATACAATTATAATTTACTAATCCAGTATAATACTTAACATTGTCATGGAATTATCAATGTCATGCGTGTATTGATCACATATGTATCATGTTTGTGTATGTATTATTCAAGGATAGCACTGACTATCAGAAAAAAGTGTAAACTAAACTGGAAGCTTCATGTAAAGTATTCATGATTTGTTCATAGTTGTAATGCGCTTGTTCATAGTTGTAATGCGCTTGTTCATAGTTGTAATGCGCTTGTTCATAGTTGTAATGCGCTTGTTCATAGTTGTAATGCGCTTCCATGAATCGGATTTGCAAAATACATTCATAATGATTAATGCTTTGTGAAGGTAGTTTCGATGTTAGTTCTAGTTCCACAATTACATGTAGTTGTACAGGTCCCAATTTTTAACTATTCATTTCAAAATTACCTTTAAATGTGGACCATATTCATGCTTGAGCGCTTCAAGTCTGATGACATGGACCTCTGCCTTGGAGTAGACGTCGGTAACAAGCTGGTCTTACTTCAGACAGGTCGCTCATCACGGTCAGTATGTCCATCATCGCATGTAGCAGCATTATCAACTTGATGGATGTCATGTCTTTGATGTAATCCTTGACACGCGCAGCTTCATCTGACGACTCTCGGGCAGACGAATACACGCTGTAGGCGGGTAACGATAACTGGGAAATGTATGTGGACGAGGTCTGTTAAAGTCCGAAACAGTGCTTACTTCCCGACGGCCTTTTGGACTGTAATGGTAAAGCATAAATATCTAAAAAAACTTGCTCTTGTAGGAGTTTGATTTCACACTGTGCAGGGCCGCCAGTTCTAACGTGTGTGCTACACAATGCATGGGAATTTTAAAGTACCCAGGGTGCATACTCAAGTATTAAAGTCAGACCTGGCATAACACTTGCACCATCTAAATTAGCAGAGACCAGTGTTGGTTTACTTGACTCAATACTGCTGATAGCACTCAAACTAAGTCTAACTTTCTGTAACCCATTGCCGATTCCTTTCTTAACACCAATTGCAATTGAGGACTACAATTGAATCGGCTCATCAACACAGTATAGGTTATTTAGAGCCGCCCCAGAGAGAGGGGAAGGATACATAGGAATCCGGGAACCTGCCCTGCTCTTATTATCGAATAGATTCCTATGGTTCTTTAACGTGCTCGGAGGATAGACCGATACACGGGACCGCCCGGTTTACGTCCCCATCCGACGGACGAGGCTAAGAGAAAGTGTCTTGCCCAAGAACACACCGACGGAACTCAGTGGCACCACGGAGGATTGAACCCGGGGCCTCCGGTTACAAATCCGCCGCGCTACCGACTGCGCCACGCCAGCCCTCTTGAGGACTACAAATCTTCAATTGAAATGAACTGTTCCGTTTGATATCTTAGACAAACAACTTCCTGCTCCATTATCGAAACATCATTGCTGAGAGCACCGACATAAATCTGCTGGATATGATATCATCCATGGCTTCTCCTGGTAGGGTATGTACGACAGAACTGACGAATTCACGTACTCATATCTTATTCTGATAGTTGTCCAGATTTATTCCATTGTTTCGTTTATAGCGCACAGCACATTACCATATCTGACAATGGTTTGTTGAACAGTGCCAATGTGTAGGCAGTGTTGAGGAGCATCCTCACTGTATCCATTTCCGTATCACCATGTCTCCCTTAGGCCCTCAATAGCGTTCTCAGAAAAACAAACCGCTTATTCTGTCGTTGGTACTGCGAAATACAGTTTCTTTGGGGGCCACTGGTTTCATGTGCTCCAAAAAAATCAATCCTGTCTGACCCGATCACAAAAGCAGCCGGTTAATTAAGATTATATGTGGCCAGTTTCATCCCTGTCAAGTCTCACGCATTGCATTTTTGTGTCATTCAAATCTGAAGATTTGATTTTTGTAATAGAATATTATATTTTATACCAAAAATCGTAAAAATTTAGTAAAGTTTAATTAGGATTTCAGTATAGATTCCGTAAATATCCCGGCTCTGGCTTGAAGGGAAAAAAATAAACAGTCCTTCAAATTGTTGGGGGAAAAATCCAGCCTTCTCTCACATTCTTGGAAAAAAATAATCTGGCTGTGAGTCCAATTAGAGGAAACACATAATCTGGCTCCCTCTTCAGTCTATAAGATAGATCTATTTCATCAGCCACTGGATTCAACATGGAAATGTTTAACCACAATCTGGCTATATCCACAACTTCTGCTCAGAAGTTTATCGAAATCTCCAATTAAAATGAGTTGTAGAAGACAGTGATAGTATTCATGGTTGTAATAAATGTGATGTACATAGATCATGGTAGTAATACATTTGGTATACATTAGTCATGGCAGTTATACATGTGGTATACACTGGCAATGGTGGTAGTAAATGTGTTGTATAAAGTGTTATAAAGTGATCATAGTAGTAATTTGGTATACATTGATCATGGTTGTAATAAGGCCATTATTTTTTGATAATTCGTTTTACGAACCCTCCTACGAGAAAACGAAATTAGGCATTTTATTTTTCCACAGGGAATTCGATAGTTTTGATAGTTTATTATTATTTGTTTCGCTTCCTCCTACAGCTAATCTCAGTCTTGATGGTTCTTAAAACAAATAATAAAAATAATGGCCTAAATGTGATATACATTGGTCATGGTTGCAATCCTGTGAGGGTGACAGTGAATATTTGTCAACGTTCTAAGGCTATTTATTCTATTATACTGAAAAATATGTTTGAAAAGATATTTGGTTCTGCTAAATATTTTTGAAATAAAACATGAGAAAACATGGTTACTTCTCTCTGTTCAAAATCACTATTCTCAGCACCTAGACAATATATTTTGGCGGATGGTTCTTTGTGTTCTTTCGGAATCTTCAGCTGTGAACTCACGAGCAAACTTCAAATCATCTTCAGAAAGTTGTGCAAACTGTGTCAGCCATTTTAGTAAATGTTCACTGATTTTCATCTGCTTATGTTTACATACACTGTTCAGGATAGGACATCCCAATACATAATTATAAACTTGCTCTGACTTCACAATCATAAGAGAGTAATTATACTGGGGTGACATTACGCAAAAGACTATCATTCAGTGACTCACTCCATGGAGACAATACAAGCGATATGAGATATTGCAAAAATGGGAAAATAACAGTCTATGGACATTTAAAATGGATTTTTGACATGAGGTATATTATTAATAAATATGATAGTGGTCATGGTAATAATAAATGTAGTATGCATAGCTCATGGTAGTAATACATGGGGTATTCCATGGTCATGGTAGTAATGAATGGGGTATTCAGTGGTCATGGTAGTAATAAATGTGGTATTTAGTCTTAGTAGTCATGGCGGTACTAAATGTGATATACAGTGATCATGGTAGTAATACTTGCAATATACAGTGTTAATGGTAGTAGAAAATGATTCCAGAGAAACACCAGCAGTGGTTCTCATGTATAATTAGAAATTCAGGGACGAATTTCAATCTGGTGGGGGTGTATGTAACCGGGTACAGGTAAATGGTGAATAACGGATTCCTAGCCGTATGTCTTCGATAGCTCAGTTGGTAGAGCGCTGCAGCGTACCCAGAGACCCTGGGTTCGAGTCCCGGTTGAGGAACGATTTTTTCACCACCTGTTATATTTGGGGGCTCGTCCGGGATCTAGGACCGTGACTGTTAGCATGAAACAGTATGAAAATCTGACAGTCGGCCTGGAGTTAACTCCACTAGCAATTCAGGGACGAATTTCAATCTGGTGTGGGTGTATGTAACAGGTAAATGGTGAATAGTCGATTCCTTACTGTATGTCCTCGATAGCTCAGTGGTTAGAGCGCTGGTACGGTAAACCAGAGACCCTGGGTTCGAGTCCCGGTTGAGGAACGATTTTTTCACCACCTGTTGCAAGTAAGTGGACTTAAGAAGCAGCTTCAGCCACATGCAATGCCAGGTTATAGACAAAGCTATGCGCTATATGCCAGTGTTAATAAGAATGGTATGGAACATGGTAGTCATTGCCCAGTACAAGACAATCCCCTACACCACCAAACAAAACATCCAATCAATTCATAATTTAGAGTAGCAAAAGGGCTCACATAGAAAGCAGACGAGTACAAGCTTAACTAAATATTAACACCAGCACATGAAATTCTATCCACCAAATATGGAAAGATCCATATTAAACAAGAGCTGTCGAAAGGACAGCATTCTCCACTATTCAAAGTCAATTTCAAACAAGGACACTTACACGTCTGTCTTACCAACCATGGGTGGGGTGGTGGGGGGGGGGGGGGGTTGAGGGGAGGGCTCTTGAAGAGAACAGGATGCAGACATGGTTACTGAAGAGAAACCAAAAAGAATAGAATAAATATATATCTATCTGGGCCGGGTGATGGTGGTGGTGGGGAAGGTGTGGGGTTTATGGGGCTAATGACATTTTCAGGCTTGCTATTGTTATTGGATGTACGCAGTGCGTTTCATTGAAATATATGAAGCTGCTTAAAACACTTTAACTGATACTCTAAGTTGAAGAATATATCATCTGGCTAAAATGAAATAAAACGATATGAAACGTGTGTTTGAAAGTGATGACACTTGTCAAGCTCATTTGACAGAGATATATGGCTAGTGGTATTGAAATAAATGGACTTGCCAACAAATAAAATAAAAGAAATTCTAAGTCGCAAATAGGCTACACATTTTTTAAAATACAATACAGAAATTTATCAATACAGAAATTTATTATCCAGAAAAAGGGCCATAATTTTGCTAAATTGCAATACAGAGTTATGGAACATGTGTCCATAGCATCCACGCTTTACTGAAGTTGTATTAATAATTAACAATCACCTATTGAAATAAAGGACTTGCCTAAAAACTTTAACCAAAATTTTGAAGTAATCAAAAAAAGAACATAACTTTGCTTAAATGCAATACAGAGTTAATATGGAACATGTGTCTACTTGTGCCCTTGATATTCCAAGCTTTACTGAAGTTTTGTTGATGTACGACTTTCAGTTGTTAAAATAAATTGACTTGTCAAAAAAGAACTTAAACCCGAAATTCAAAGTAATAAAAGGGCCATGCTTTTGCTTAATTGCCATGCAGAGTTATAGAACATGACTGCGTCTACCAGTGTCCTTGATGGTACTGATGACATATTTCAAGTTTCACTGACCAGTTGTTGCTGAAATAACAGGACTTGGCCAACAACTTAAAACCAACCTCGACGCAGACGTTGAGTAGGCCTACAACAGCTCTTCTTATTCTACGGAGAGTAAAACTTAAAAAAAAAAGTCTGGCTTTCAAGTTGACGAAAACAAATAATCCGGCCTGTGTATTAGGCGAAATAAAAATACCGGCTTAAAAGAAATGAGAAAAAAAATATTCCGGCTAAAAGGAAAATCCCAGGCCCCCATCCCCAGAAATCAAAATGGTCGGTCCCTTAAATGAATTTAATTAAAATGTAAGGCCATATACACTGTATTACGAATATACCTCTAAGCTAAAATTAATGAAATTCAGCCGCAGAGCGTCTCGGTCTTCAGTTGACTTCACCCCACTGACCCCTATTACCCCTTGAGCCCCATCTCACCCTTTGACTTCCATTGGGCCTTGACAGCTATATATGCAGGATATTTGACACATAATCTTACACTAACCACGAAAATGTGTTCTTTGAAAGTTCTTTCACGTTAGCTTAATTAAGACATACTGCTCAGTAACATGTATATTTATAAAAGAAATGGCGTCAGTGATTATATGACTCTGATGGATTATTGAGATGACAACGTTATTCAGCTGCCTTCTTCAGCTGCCTCTTATATGTCTATGGTTAACAGACTGTGAATCATGTAGTCGAAAATATTCTTGCATTATAACTTCATTTCCTAGGGAATCCGTCTAAACAACGTGAACGGTATAAACACATATTTTTCAATGTTCAAAGCTTGCCGTTTTATTGCCTATAATAACGTTTTCGTAGAGCAGTCTACTAAAGTGTAGAATGCGGCAATATTTCCGGGATCTTCACGTCCGGGATTTTTTACGGAGCATAATGAAACTGAATGAAACGCACGTATTGGAATGGAATAAGTGCAAATCTGTATTTTAATGGTATAATACCTTTTTATGGAATAATACCCATTTATGATGCGGTATTCTCGTAAATACCGCCGTGTTATACACTAGTCGATGGGTTTATTCTGCTGCCGAAGGCAGCAGACTCTTATATTACTTTACTATTTGCACATGGTAAGGTAGTAATGAATAGTTTCTTTGAGTGCACATGGTAAGGTAGTAATGAATAGTTTCTTTGAGTTTTTTCACTTTGATAACTACACATGGTAGCAATGAACAGTTTGTGTAAATTTCAAATTTCAAAAATTCAAAAATTCAAAATTCAAAAATTTCAAAATTTCAAATTTCAAAATTCAAAATTTCAAACAATTAAAATTGCAAAATTTCAAAATTCAAAATTTCAAATTTCAAAATATGAAAATTCAAAATTCAAAATTTCAAAATTCAAAATTGTAAAATTCAAAATTAAAATTCAAAATTCAAAATTTCAAAATTCAATATTAAATTTCAAAATTCAAAATTCAAAAATTCAAAAATTTAAAAATTCGAAATTCAAAAATTATCAATTCGTTAATTTGAAGATTTTGATTATATTTCTAATTTTGGTATTGCATTATTTATATTTCTGTTGTGCAATATTTACATTTCTGTTGGTCATGTGATACATATCCGTTGGTCATGTGATATATTTCTGTTGGTCATGTGAACCCATTTGTGCATAAGGTTTTAATCACAGTATGTCTTACGTCACATGACTGTCCCACTTAGCTCCATTCGTAGCGCGTTCGTCTTACCAGCCTTTTTCTATCGCTACTGAATTCCGTCGAAACGATTTTATTTCTCTTTAGTAAGTTTCAACAATGGTAGTTGTGTAATGTTTGTCAACGCAACTAATTTGTGTTTTATAAGCTAAAAGTAACAGCTGCTTTAAAGGTTCTACAATAAGACATCAACTCTCGTGGCAACAATTTTTTTTTAAATATTGTTTTAACACACGTAGCTTGATCTGTTATTATGTTAAACTCTCTTGCCAGTTTCTACCAAGATATAATGCTATTTTCTCTCGGCAGCTATTTTACGCTTGCGTAAAAGCTTGCTTGTTCGCTGCCTATATGGTTTTCATAATTGCACATGTAATGGTAAGGAAGCAATGAACAGTTTCTTTGAGTTTTTCACTTTGATAACACAATCTTATAATTACACATGGTAGCAGTGGGACGTCTGTTGTAATGCACATGCTAACGCACACGCATCCCTTACATGTGAACATCTGTATTTCTGTGATGATGTGTACTTCTAGCACGTCGTGGTCCAAAGTTGAATTGTAATCAGTATGTAAGACAAATCACGGTATTTGAACAGAGAGAAGCGAGGTCGCCCACCTTGATTCTAAATGTTTGGTAGGAACAACTGATGGTAAAACTCGGGAAGAATGTGTCTGGTAAGAAAAAAAACCGGTCGTGGCGTGTTTACATTATTATTTTCAATATTGTTTTAACACCCGTGACTTGATATGTTATTATGTTAAACTTCGTGTCAAGTCCCTACCCAGATATATGCTATTTCCTCTCGGCAGCTATGTTACGCTTGCGTAAAACTTTGCTTGTCGTTCGTCGTGTGATATGTATGGCCAATCTCTACCCAGAGTACACTCGTTCCTCATTTGACTCTGTCAACGTCAAAGGAAGTAGGGCGAACGGTTAGGTCACGTGTTTATTCAAAAAAGTTATGACGATGTTTATATTAAATCTTTTTGCGTGATCTGCAAAGATAAAATATAGACCTATATTAAATAATTTCAATTTTTATTTCTATGAGTTAATTTTTTTAGTAATTTTCTGCTATCGAGCTTCGGTTTGATCAGGTTTGATTGAGGAGACCTAAGTACGTATTATTTTTGTAGTAAAATAGTCCCGATTAAAACTAAATTGTTTTCATGCATTAAATCTTGCAACATCTAATTTGCAGATATTCTGAAAATTATATTTACACAAGAAATAAATAAGTTTCAGGCAAACATATCCAATTTAACAGGTTTTACCAAAATCTGGAAATTTAGTAGTTAGCAGAGATATATGTGAGTGCAAGGAAAGATAACTCTGCGTGGAGATTGATGTATGGCAAGCCGTTTTCACATTTAATCACTATTTACCGATATCGCTAATTCAATTAGCGATATCGCTAATTCAATTACTGATATCAAAAAGTATATTAGCGATATCAAAAAAATGAATTAGCGATATCAGAAATTGAAAAGCAATTATTGATATCAAGCATTCAATTGTTGATATCGCTAATTCAATTTTTGTTATATTGTAAGAGTGAATATGGACTTCTCCCTTTTAAAGAAAATTGGCCCTGCTTCAAAAGGGTACCAGTCAGGCGCGCAATTCAACATGACGGGGAACAGCAATATTAATGTCCCCTACTGGCTGCGTGGTTTCGTCGCATACTTGGCGGAGTTGGCCTAACGGGATCCTTATATTGTTATAAGTTGATTCATCAACTGTAGATCTTATCCTGGCTAAATTCTGTACCGAAGATTCAATAAGTCGGATAGCTTTGTCCCTCCTGTCTCTATCGCTACCTTCAACTGTTAACAACCTCTCAATTTCTACCAAGTTACTGTCTATCCTTGATAAAACAGCAGACATTTTGGAACGTTGAATTTTGGGATTAAAAATCTAAAATAGGGAGCGTTCATTGTGATTCTTGAAGTTGAATTAGCGATATCAAGAAATGATTTTTTGATACCGAAAATTGAATTACCGATATCGCAAATTCGTTCAATTCTGGATATCGCTAAAATTGAATTATCGATATCGCTAATTCAATTACAGATATCGCTAATACAATTTTTGATATCAGTATTAGAATTAGTATCGCTAATTCAATTACCGATATCAAAAATAAAATTAGTGATATCCAGAAATAAAAATAATTGTTGATATCTGAAATTGAATTTGCGATATTGCTTATTGAATTAGCGATATCAAAAATTGAATTAACGATATCTGTAATTGAATTAGCGATATCGATAATTCAATTTTTGATTAATTCTTGATATCGCTAATTAATTTTTGATATCAGTAATTGAATTAGCGATATCGCTAAATAGTGATTAAATGTGAAAACGGCTTGCCATAGATATGTGATGAGACATTTTTAAAAGGACTATTCTTAGGTCACTACATTTACCTCATGTTTGAGCCATTGTTTCAGTAATAGTGCATGATTGTTTTGTGTTGTATTATACGTAATCGAACCGAGCGAT
This sequence comes from Cyrtodaria siliqua, assembly GCA_037043455.1. Lineage (NCBI taxonomy): Eukaryota > Metazoa > Mollusca > Bivalvia > Adapedonta > Hiatellidae > Cyrtodaria > Cyrtodaria siliqua. Next base: position 33,384 of record JAWPHD010016661.1, read on the forward strand.
GAGGACTATGGCATAACTGTACAGTACCCAGGAGCGTAGCGTGGCATACCCCTTTACTCCCCTTTATCGTTTGTACGAGCGCCATTTTGGTCCAAAGATGAAAACAAATTATCGTGGAACACCCCCTCCCCCACCCACTCGTCGCTTCGCACCTTCTAATAGGAGTGTGTTGAAAACAGGCCAAGCTGCGCACCTGCCATGGTTATCATATGTATCGCCTAGAGTTCATGGTTTCCAATTCAGCAGAGCGATAAACGAATTAACCACTCCCAAATATTGTCAATAAAGTCACGTATCGACCGTAAAAAGTGAAACCACAAGTCAACACCCTGTGATACTATACAGCTGTGTCGTGTTGTACTTTACATTTTTAAATATGGATTGTGCAGATTTAATTAAGAACACTACATACTTGAACTTCCAATTTCTGATAGTACAAGAGGCCATGCTTCAAAATGTCAGATAAGTTCATTTTAACTGAAAATCTCTCTCAGTGTTACATAAAATTACAATGATTATCGTCCGCTGACTTACCGATAGGCCCAGTCACTATGTGGCAATTTATATAGATAAAATCAGGTTCACGCCCACTACCTTGTTAAAGGGAGGTAATTTACTCTACATTGTAATCAATCATACAGCTTATACATAATCATTTTGGTTTATTATCTATAAATTATTATTCCTAAATATATTTTGCTAATATATCCAACAAATTTTAAAAGAAAATTAACCGTTAATTCTATAAATTTAAATATCCTAACGAGAAGGAAAGGTATATTTGATTATTTTATATACTGACGAAAAACGGTTATTGATTGTCAACAGGTAGGTTAACTCCTGACCTGTGGCCTTCGGGCCATAGTCAAACATGATGACTAGTGGTGATGATCACAATGATTAAACTGCACAAGTCTCAGGGTCTCGACCACCCTGGGACTTAGTCTGACTTGCCTATGGACCCAATATCAAAAAAATGCATTATAAGAAATACGTAAGTTCTATACTGAGCAACTCTTCTAAATAGACTATTTTTATTTTGCAATATTTTTTTTATTTTAAGTCGTTAGAATTTAAATAAAGACCACTCTGTATATGTGTAAAGAAAAACCGGCTCGATAGCCGTCACATTACCTCACACGAAATGCACGTGCGTTTTGTGAAAATTTGCTTTTTTGAATTGTCTCGTACAATTTTTTTATTTTTATAATCGAATTGTTATAGCCAAACGATATCCACACAATAAAAACACAATATTTTAAAAATGCGAAGACTAAATATGGAAGAACGAGTGCGAGCAATAGGCATGGTCCAGGCTGGGATTTATTTGACTTACTTTTACGTACTGATTGCCCGCTCGATTTGGAAAAAATGAAATTGTGATTTTAAATTTCAATAAATTTTGTTGAAATTAAGGAATAAAATGTGAAACATGTTAATGTTGTTGTCTGTACAATTTCAGATAATTTCACTCACTAATAAAGATTATATAGCCGATTATATACGTAGTCTAGTTAGAAGAGTTGCTCAGTATATATCATTACAAGTGAAAATTTTAGTGGTAAAAGAAACAACCTTTTCAAAATCGGTTGAGAAATAAATAATTTACAGCCAAATATGCTTTTTGCTGGGACTTTTCCCATGTAAATTCCCCGTGGCTGGTGCAGCAGAAAATTAAGAAATATCAAATAACTTCATTTCCCCGTGGCTGGTGCGGCAGAAAATGAAGCAATATCTAGCCTAATAAATATCGAGCCTAATATTTTGCTATAACACTTTCAGATTGTCTTAATTTACATTTATCCAACACAAGTTCAACAACAACATTTTTGAATAAAAATTCTAAAAAAACCTTTTTTTTTACATGCAGCAGAATTTTACATTGCAAATGCACTCAAAAACTATTTTCGGATGTGAACATTTTATTTTTCAACCGATTTTGAAAAGTAAGGTATTTTAATTACCACTAAAAATGTCCGTTTCACTGATATACATTTTATTTAGGTCCTAGAGGAACTGCTTATATGAACTTGGAACTCTGCTTCGGATCTAGGAGCTGCTTATTGGAACTAGAAACTGCTTAGGATCTATGAACTGCTTATAGGAACGGCTTGGGAACTAGGAACTGATTATAGGACTAGAAACTGCTTAGGAACTATAAACTGCTTATAGGTACTAGGAACGGCTTGGGAACTATGAACTGATTGGGAACTAGAAACTGATTGGGAACTAGAAACTGCTTAGGAACTATGAACTGCCTATAGGTACTAGGAAGTACTTGGGATCTATGAACTGCTTATAGGAACGGCTTGGAAACTAGGAACTGATTGGGAATAGGAACTGCTTATAGGAACTAGAAACTGCTTGGGAATTAGGAATTGCTTATAGCAAAAAGGAACTGATTGCGAACTTGGGACTACTAATAGGAACTGCTTATATGTACCAGGAACTGCTTAGGAACTATAAACTGCTTATATAAACTAGGAACTGCTTATAGGTACCAGGAACTGTTTAGGAACTATAAACTGCTTATATAAACTAGAAACTGCTTGAGAACTAGGAACTGGTTGGTAACTGGGAACTGCTTACACTAGCGGTGTAAATTCCGGATAATACATGTATGTCCATGTTACTGTAGATAAAATATCAAAAAATGTCGATGCACGCCCTCTGTATAAAAAAAAATTCTCGCTCGCTCGACGCATAATGGCTAATGAGTGGTTTAATTAACACATTGTTAAATCCTTTTATTTGAAAACGGACTTTTTTACTCTATCAATGCACTACCGGAAACGTTTTATGAGGCTAGAAACGGACCCGAAAATCTTACGCCCCCCACTAAGCTGAAATCCTGGATCCGCACCTGGCTTATATGTACTAGAAACTGCTTGGGAACTAGGAACTGATTGGTAACTGGGAACTGCTTAATGTACTAGGAACTGCTTGGGAAATATGAATTGCTTATAGAAACTAGGAACTAACACTTAACTTCACACACACGTTTATCGCATGTTTATCACATGAATGCCTAAGCCTCGCTCGGTCTTTTCCGTCCAGCACGGTGTGTAATCGGAATTTCCTCGTCAAGGGTACGTTCCGACGCTCGGAGACCGAAGAAATATCTATATAGGTATGAAACCACCAATTATTTCCCCCAAATGTCACATATTAATAATTTGGGGCAAGTTCAACTCAAGTATGGATAATGCAGCAGTGTAATTTTCATATAGAAAAATAGCTTTCCACTTGAAAAATCACCAGAAAAGGTGGGTTCGGTCACAAGACATGTAAGAAAGTTCGTGTTCGATTACTAATCATGTCAAGAGTACAGCTGTTTTTATTGACAAAGAGTACAGCTGTTTTTATTGAAAAAGAGTACAGCTGTTTTTATTGAAAAAGAGTACAGCTGTTTTATTGAAAAAGAGTACAGCTGTTTTTATTGACAAAGAGTACAGCTGTTTTTATTGAAAAAGAGTACAGCTGTTTTATTGAAAAAGAGTACAGCTGTTTTTATTGACAAAGACTACAGCTGTTTTTATTAACAGTTGCTCACAAAGTGTATGCATAAATTCGGAAGTTGATAAATGTTCAGCAGTAATCCATTAAAACCTTTGAAAACACTTCTTCTACATACAACAACACAATCTAATAGAACATACTTATGATGTCTCTTTCTATTTTTTTTTAGGTATGTGATAAATCGGGGAGATGTGGTTTATTACATAACAATAAACTCCATTCAATTAAACCGTTACTCGGAGAATGGTGTTCTTCTAGTAGACCCATTCGTCGAGAGGAAGTTGTCCTAGCCCGGTGCAGGATAGGGCATACACGTTATACTCATTCATATTAATTACAAGGTGAATGTATACCCTGCTTTGCACCGTTAACGGTCAAACACATCTTGTTGGAACGTGTAGACTTTGCTCCTATGCGTCAGAGGTACTACAATGTTAATACTATGAAAGAGTTATTTGAAACTATAGATTTGATTTCCTGAAAGAAATCAGACTTTATAAGTCATTATAATATGTTCTTATATATATTTACTTATTTATTTACCCGTTGACGGGCATTTGTTGATTTACATATATAGTTTATATTACTACTATATCATCCCTTATTTGTAAACAGTTTTATATTTATATATTTACATAAAATTTTAATTTTTAATTACTACTTCATTTCTTCATCTTTCTTCAGTTTTTGCGCACAATATGACCTATTTATGTGTCGATGTGCCGTATTAAAAACACCATTCATTCATTATGTCTCTGAATAATGTGATAAATCAGAGAGCTATGGTTTATTACATTTCTGGGTGAATATATCACATCCCTCATCATATTGTAATTTATTAAATTGCTATGATATACAATTGATATGATATAAAATTGATATGATATAAAACAAATTGATATGATATAAAATTGATATGATATAAAATTGATGTTATGTAAAATTGATAGGATGTAAAATTGATATGATATAAAATGATATGATGTAAAATTGATAAGATATAAAATTGATATGATGTCAAATTGATATGATGTCAAATTGATATGTAAACTTGATATGATGTAAAATTGATATGATATATAATTGATATTATATAAAATTGATATGATACAAAAAAAATTGATAGGATGTAAAATTGATATGATATAAAATTGATATACAATTGATATGATATAAAATTGATATGATGCTCGGCAGAGCTACTCATCTAGGCAGAGATTTTATCCAACTCCTTTAATAAACTCAACAGTAAAGTGGCAGTTGTGTAAGACATGCAGTCGTAGTAATATAGTGTTATTGCCTCTATAAATCCATCCATGAATATGTTGTGCCTTTTTAAGGACGCGCTTGTGTATATCGTGTACGGCATTGTACTAGCTAATTTGCAATTGTGTAAATATGTTTGTTTGTATGTATGGGGTTTTACGTCATTTTCATCACATGTAAGGTTATATATGACGGTAATTTATTTTTTGTGGTGGAGGCATACCACCCACTTTTCCTGGGTACAACCAGTACTGTACACCTCCCACCATCCGTAAGAATCGACACCTCCTCACTTACAAGTGTAAATATGTTACTGTATGTCTGGAGTGTACCCCATGAAGAAGGCTGATCCTGATGAAAGCCGAAAGCGCTTGGACGAGGAGTTTGTAGTAGCACTTTGTAGTAACACACATGTCTTACCAGTAGCCGCCGGAATCCGGTGATTCAGTAAGGAGTTTGCAACGCCAAGATGTCTACTATTTCTCGCCATATTTAATATTGATCCCAACATTTATTTGTCTGATTATATGTCTCTGCAGGAGAATATAATACATAGTGTCATGGCACAAACATGTCAATTGTGTATATGAAATTGGATCAGCCTCACGGTGGCCTTTTGTGCTACTGACCGCTCCAAGGATCTCTCATCAAAGAATTATTTTTGTTGTATTACTTACTGTTGAATAGTTGAAAAGTTTGAATAAATAATTATATGGTAGAATAACAAAGGCTAATTGAAATCTTCAAGTTGTATTTCCTTTAATGTAATAATATGCAAGCACGTTTAAAGGGGTTGATGCACTATTTTAAAACAAAGTTTATTTTAAAGGGCTCAGAAGAACTTGAAAAAAAAACTGAAATAATTATCAAAATGCCATGAAAAATAAAGAAGATATGACCTATTGAAAATTTGCAAAGAAACATAAATGGAGGCGGCCATTTTGGAACAATGACGTCATCGCGCCTTTCTTTTAAAGCAAAGAAAATCACTGCAAATGAAAAATAACCATACCATTTAAACATTTTACATCTGTATATTTATTTTTAATAAAAAAATGATACTGGATTAATAATTCGAGGTGTTCCTATGCAATGACATGCACAGATAATATACAAGGCATTCGGTTCGGATGGCTAACTTCTCCATTTTATTTGAATACGATAACTCGAATCTTTCATTTGTGTCCGTTTTATGGAAAAATCAACGGAACTCACGTTTGATTGATTACGTTATTACTCCATTCATCATTAAACTCTCGTTTCATATTTAATATATCGTTATTTTGAAAGATCTGTCCCCCACAACTCACTGCCTATACAATGTATACCATTTCCTACAGACATTATAACTTTATAGAGAGCACTGTAACTAATGTTGTAATAACTTGTAGTTCAATCCATTTGCATATGTTTCTATGAATATTGTGATGTTGAATTGATGTATTGTAACATATCTGCAATAAAATATTATTAAACTAAAACTTTAAGTTATAGGTCATTTATTCGTATAAGTTCAAGGGAGCGATAGCCGACTTATAGCTTAATAAGCCCATTCTTTATCTGTACGTGAGCAGCAGGTGAACCCGCCAATTATCTATCATGTTACAGCTGATTTCTACTCCTTTTCACGGGCTTTTCTCTCCACACAGGCAATGTTAGGCGGAACTTTTTTTCCCCCAAATTTGGAATAAATTGAACCACTTAATGGAATCATTTAATAGATATTGCAAATTTTGTTTTGATATGAACATAAGACTGCAAAAAGTCTGAAAATCTCACGATATTGGATGTAGGACTATAACTTAATTATTTTATTGAAAATGCATGTTGCCTGCACAATGCGTGCACGTGTTGAACTGCTAGTATGTTGTTTATATTATATATTTTGAATAAGCCACTATCGTAAGACATTGCCGTTATGCCATAAAACAAAAAGCAGACACGCTCGTGGAATATAATGTTACCATGCTGTCTAGACATTGCGGTTAAGCTTTACAATATTTCGATAACTATTAAATCATGCATACAATATGTATTTTGTTAACACTTGATATGCATATATATTATCGTTTATAACAAAAGGACATATTATATAAAATGTAAGTTGCTGGTGGATGGCGTCTGGACATGCTATTCAAGAAACCATTCTAGCATCGCAGGGTTACATATGATACGAGTTAGGTTCACGATCGAAAAGGTTCTTTTTGGTACGGATTACAGCCAGCTCTTTTGGCATTCGTCAGAGTTAGTATAGGTATGGTTTGGGGTTGGGTTAGTTGAAAGTAAAGAAGGTTTAAACAAATAAAAGTGATGTTTGAATGGTATTTTATGTCATTTCCAGCATAATTTAGGCTATTTATGACGGTCGAATTGTTAGTGGTTCTGGGTAGGATCAGTACTGTATACGTCCCATCGACACTGTCTCACTTACAAGTCGAGCTCCCTGTGGGATTCGAAGCCACAGCTGCGAGAGGCGATTATAGGTTAGATTTAGGGTAGTAACAATAAGGTATTTCTTCACATGAAAGTGAAGAAAATCTCCAGGTAAGCTCCTCCCATCATCAAGTTCTAAAAAAGAGAGAGTGGTCTTCCTTATTTAAAAGTTGTCCTTGTATTGAGGCAATAAAGAACCCAGTAATTAAAAGTAGCATATTAACCTGACCTTATACAAGTACAATGTTTATGCCAGTCTAATGTTAAATGGATAGATGGTTTGAACTATAATAATGCAGTACACGATGAGCTGAAATACCCCCAATCTACTGCAGTAGTATTTTCTGAACTTGACTCTGATACCCTTATGCTAGTTCCCAAACCTAGGTCGTTCATGTCGGGAGTAAGAGAGAACATGCACATGCCAACCACAATTCAGGGATCAAATAAACTAAATGTGAACCGACATTCAGACAGAATACAACTGAATGTTGTTTAACGGCTCATCAACACAGTATAGGTAATTTAGAGCCGCCCCAGAGAGAGGGGAGGGATACATAGGAATCTGGGAACCTGCCCTACTCTTATTATCGAATAGATTCCTATGGTTATTCGTGCTCGGAGGATAGACCGATACACGGGACCGCCCGGTTTACGTCCCCATCCGACGGACGAGGCTAAGGGAAAGTGTCTTGCCCAAGAACACACCGACGGAACTCAGTGGCACCACGGAGGATTGAACACGGGGCCTCCGGTTACAAATCCGCCGCGCTACCGACTGCGCCACGCCAGCCCTTTGACAGAATACAAACTGTATCAAACTCGAAAAATTTATAAGCTCCATTATAAAACAAAGTCCACACACGCAGATATAAAAACAGACAAACATACAGACAGAAATACGCACGTACTTACGGACGGACGGACGGACGAACGGACATACATACACAAAGCATGCACACGAACGTTTGCACGAACGCTTGGAAGCAAGATAAGAACAAATTAGGAGCTTAATATGTCAATACTTATACCTTACCTGGTAAATCTTAAAATCGGATTACCTTTTGTGGGGGCCGAATTACCTTTTGGTTATGTCCAGGGTTACCTTTTGGGCAAGTAGCTATGCATTTTGGGTAAGGGGCTACCTTTCGATCCGGTCTACCTTTTGGGGTTTTACGATGTGTCCAAATTCAAATACGCTTTGGGCAGAGTTCATTCGTTGAATAGAACCAGCGTTAAACAAATATACTGCTTCTTGCATATATAAATGATGTTCGCCAGTAAAATTTAACGGTTCTTTTGCCATTGGTGTATTTCGGATACAAATATATACATGGACAATAGTAAATTTCACAATCTTCAATATTTACGACAAACATCTCAAATCTCACATCTCACAATTACATCTTTCAATTCAATTTAAATATATACGATTTTATATAGCCTACAGTTAAAAAGAAGTAAAATGTAATATTCCGGTACTTAACTAGTACAAACTATCAATATTAAATAATGTATCAGTTGTTTATCCAGTACTTAATCAAGGTTATATATGCAATAAACCTAGAGAATATATAAAAATTGGCTTCAAAATAAATAATTAACTAATATATTTACTTAATTATCATTTAATTTATTAGTTTGTTTACTCGTTCGTTCACGATCCATCATCTTATTTAATAATTATTGCATTCCTACGATAATGTTTCGGTTCAAAGTATATAGAGTTATCTATACTTAGAACAAAAAGAATAAAAAAAAAAAGAAGAGAAGGGCAATATATTCATATATTACTATTATGACTTTATATATTTACACCCATCCTTCATGTTAGAAAAGTGGGTGGCCAGTCTGCCGAGGTAGTATAGAAACTGGCGGTATGAGCGCAGTTTTCTCCTCGGGGCCTCCTACATGAAGAGATGGTAGATTTGCATGTTACGGCATGAAAAACAAGCTAAAATTGTCGGAAAACTGATCGAAAACAACAATCAGTTACAAGCCGAGGTGATGCTGTGTTGTCAAGCCCCCCAACAAATGTAAAAGTCGTTTCGCAAGCCCCCTTCGGAAAAAACCCCGCTGGTACCGCCAGTTTCTATATTAATCGCAGGATAATTGATAATATGGCGTGTTACTTTATTCAAATCTGAACAGATGTACACTTCCAACCAAGTGGCTAACCAGATTTCAAAATAAACGGTTAAAATGGTTTTAATACAATCAAACATAGTCGAAAGGAACAGGACAATCATCATCGTCATCACTATACATATCACGCTCCATCATAGAATATTTTTATTTTCCTGCACGCGCATATTTCACATTTTAAATCGAGTTTTTCCCTGTTTTCATCAAGTTTTTTAAGATAATAATCCATTCCCGATAGTAATCGTTTTCGTTTATTAATTTGACTGTTTTACTATCTAGAAAATCAGCACGAATCACATCATATTCTACTTGACCTAGCTTGCCTAATACGAGGGTGCTTCAAAAAGTTCTGTCACTAGGCATCCTTTGAACTGGATACACGAGATAAAGTAATGTATTTATAGTACTACTGGGTTCGCTGTCTTAAATTCCACAACAAAAATGAAAAATTTCCGGTTATTTATACCCCTGAATTACCTCCCCCTACCACACCTTTTGGATACTGGCATCTCTGAAAAGTCCTTGTTACAAAACGTTGTAAAAATTATTTGAATAAGTCTATGCTTTTAAATTTGCTTGTACGCCATCTGTTGTTATTCACCCATAATCCCTGAAAATGATTGTCGAGAATTCGGAAAGGTCTTGCTGCAAACCAGATATGACTGAATGCATATCCCTTAATTTTAGCAGAAATAACACTGATTTTCTTAATTTTGTTTACGGAAATGTTATAATATCTTTTAAATGTTGTAATTATTCCCATAGTATTAATATGATTCATATTTGTTTACAAATCATAGTCCTTCAGTGTTTAAATTTCATATTCAACACATTATTGTAGAATTTTGTACAATGTTTAGAGAAAATATTGATCATCCAAAAACGCTATTTCAGAAGATTGCCCTTCCATTTAATGTCCATTTATCATTAAATTAATTTTACACGTTAGCTTAAATTGTTAATTTCTAAGATAATGCCTTTTCATCTACCATGCTTAAATTCTGAATCTTGTAATGCACAGATATAACTGGTAACGTACGAGAAATTTCAAAGGTCTTCGACAAGTACTTAAAGAAAAACAGGCATTTAAAAAAGTAACAGTTAACAAACCTGAAAAAAAATCAGGACGAAAATGCCTCAGTGTGTATAAGTGATGTGTATTAAATGTTCCATAGCATTCATTTTACCATCAATGGAATGGTATTGAAAATCTCGTTCATTTGGTATCAAACATCAACACTCACAATGAGCACATAATTGTTAAAACGCGTTAGTGACAGAACTTTTTGAATGACCCTCGTAGCAATAGATTTCGATATTTATTTTTTAACTCTTCAAATATTTGTTCCATATATAATAAGTAATATATTATATTTTCATATCTTTAACACACTTTTATGTCTTGAATGTCCTTAAACGGCACCCATCTATTACAATTTTCATTGTAAACTTTCCATTTAACTAATGCTTGTTTCTTTTTATAATCACGTCGTATTACTTTTTCAATTCTAAATATTTCTTGATCAGCTTTTAACATTTCCAATTCATAGAAGCTTGTTTTGGTTGTTCAAATCTTTTATTTTGTACGTCACAGGATTTGTATATTGAATTTCATCAATAACAAATATTTCTTCGGTCCAATTTGGAGTATAACCTTTTTCAAACGTTCTTTTATATTTGCTAATTCTAACCATGTCTCCTATTTTGAACTTTGGCAAAGCTTTATTAATTTTCATCTTTCCATACAAGTTGAAATACACCATTTCTTTATTTTTTCATCACTGGCCTTAATCGGTGTCATTTTAATACTCCGATGTTTTGTATTATTGTACTTATCAACCATCGCCTGTAGCACATCTAAATATGTATTTGTGTTGTTTGCTGTAAAATATTTCCACATCCTCTCTTTTAATGTTCTCGTGTGATACATTTTAATAGTATTATCATCAAGAAATTGCTTAAATGTCTTATTATAAAACTCCACGCCCTGATCAACCCAGAGCAATTTACAGTGTCTTCCAGTACTTATACTCTTTTGGAAAGCTTAAGTAATTTCTATACCAGTTTTATTCGGAACAAGCATAACCCAAGCAAATTTACTAAATACATCAATAATAGTGAGCAGGTATTTTACATCTCTATTACATTTTGAAAACGATTGCATATCAACCAAATCAGCCGACCATATTTTATCAATTTCATTAACAATCACACGGCGTTGAGTGAACTTTCTTCGTATGGGTTTGTGAAGTTCATCGGCTAGCTTATCAGTCCATCTCAACGCATTTTCTCGTTTTTTGACTCTCCGAGTCCAAGCTTATATTTTGCACTAATAACTGGCTTGACTATCAAACTCTTAGCGATTTTTTCTCCAAGTGATTTGGATTTGCTCGTTTTTAAACCGGCCAGCATGTTTTTATCGCACATTGATTTATTACTAGGACTTTCTTCATAACATTGATCGTGCTCTTTACAAATAGCATCTAATTCATTTGATGGTTCTCCACTGTCAAGCGGATTACCAGGACCGCAATATTTATAACCAGGAATTGTTAGCCCCTTTTTAGGCAACAAAGGGAGTAAAGCTTTATGAATATCAATACTTCCACCTTGTGTAATTCCAACAAATTGTGTTTTAGTACTACCACAATATGCACAAGTTGCCTTCAACATTCTTCTACCATTTTTTGCTAGAATATACTGAGGATTGACATTTTAAGTCATCATCTTTTCTTTAACACTGTAAGTCATATATAATATGATTAGACTAAACTCTGTTTACAAAATATGATTTTATAACGCTTTAATTTTCCATAGGTTTGTAAGGTTTTAATATTTTATAAAGAATATAGTACACACTGTTTCCTTCTTGCAACTTGTTAATGAAGAATAAACAGAAATATCCGCATAAGACACTTGTTTTATCTTGATACTGAATAATGTTGTATTTTATGTTGGGTATGTACGTTAAACCCTCTTTTGGTGGACTAGACCAAACGGATCAAAATAATACTCACTACAGTAGCAAGATCATATCCGTTGTGAGTCCCACATTCGAAACAAATACGTTCCCCATCAAAAAACCTGCAAGAACTATTACAATTTACACATGCATAGGTGCAGTTGTAACAAAGTCTGTACCCAACAATATCTTTACAATGTGTCTTTTTGTCGACTATATAAAATAAAAAACAATCCATGCAAAACTCAAAAGAATCAAAAACACCTAATACTCTCTTATATGCAGTTTGCCATATAATATACTATTATTAGTATTAATACTTAAAGGATTAAGAATAGCATAATATTACATGGTATACACAGATGACATAGAAAGTCTCAGAAAGGAATGTGCAAAACAAGCTTTGTTAGCTGATTTTGAAGGCATGCAAAAAATGGATAGGGAACTATTAATTTTTATAAATGTCAAGGATTTGACCGAAAAGATTATAACCGAAGCTTAAAAGCTGAAACTGCCATGGAAAATAAGAAAACATGATATCAGAAGGGCAAAACAATTGTGCGACAAAAAGATCTCACTAGCAACTAAAGGCCCGGCAGATATTAATTTCTTTAATTACTACTATGCTGAGTTATTGAAAGATGGTATTGATATTATTTTTTATGCTGGTTAAAATAATTAATTAATTAATTAGGGTTTAAAGACATATTATCTATATAATAGTATATAATGAGTGTGAAAGAAATTGAAAAATCCCCGAAGCAATATAGTAAGGTTTTCTCTGTGGGTATTGTATATAGATTAGATCCATTTATTCAGCTTCGCCGGGCGCGAAAAACTGTTACAGAATTCCTCAAGATGGAATTAAAAAGGACGAGTGGTTTTAAATTGAGTTTTGCTTTGAAAATGACTTCCGCTAAATCGGTTGGAAACAAAGATGCAGCTTTCACAACTACATACAAAACAACTTACTTTACATCCTTGGCAACAATAATCTTAGACGAAAACGAGATTAAAAATGCTTTGGATACGGCAACTAAAGCAATTATGGACAGAATTGGGAGCTGGCTTTCTTGGGGAAGTGGCTGGGTAAATGAATCAGAAGATATGCATTAGGTAAACAGGGTGAAGTATAAGCCTTTGAGAGGCAGCTCTTATTTAGAGTTACCAGAAGAACTTTCTCGTCCTAGAAAAGGTTTAATAAATATAAAAATGAAGAAGACAATGAATGCTTCAGGTGGTGCCATCTAGCATATAATTTCCTGCTGCAAGAGATCCCCAAAGAATAACAAAGTATAAAAAGCACATTGTTGATCTTGATTACAGTGGAATTACATTTCTGTTACATTAAAACAAATTCCAAAAATAGGAAAACAAAATACTATATGTTTTAATATAATTGGATATGAAAAAAGTGTGGTGTATCCTTTGTATATATAAAAAAATAAAGTAGAAGAAGAATGTGATATGCTTTTGATTATTGAAGAAGAAAGAAATCATTATGTGTGGATAAAGGATTTTTAACCGGTTGATGTTTAATCAAACACTGCATGAGGGAATAAATGGTTCTGTAAAACATGCCTGCATTGCTTTACATTTGAAAAAGTCTTGGAAAAGCATAAACCTGATTGTCTTTCTTGTTATGCAAGCAAGCAAATGTAATATGCTTTGCGTGGGAAGAGGTGTCTTATTACTGTGATTGATATTATGTTGCATTGTGTATGTTGACTTTTGTTTTTTTATTGTCGTTGAAGAGGTTTATTATATATTTGTCTAAGGTTTTTAGATTTATGGTGTTGGTGTTGTTTTTGTTGTTAGTGGTTATTTTTGGTTAAGTAGGGTTGTTTTTGTTGTGTATTGGTGTGTTTATTGTGTTGTTTTTGTAGGTTTTAGTGGTGGTGGGGTTGTTGTGGAAGTGTGTTGTGTTGTTTTGGTTTGTTTTTTGATGTATTTGTTTTTTAGGTGTATTGTTGTGTGGGTAGTGTGATTGGGGGTAGAGTTGTAGTTTTGTAGAGGGATATTGTTTAGATTTGAGTTTAGTGATATGTTGTGATGATTATGTGGTTGAGTTTTTGAGTGTTGTGGTTTTTTGTAGGGGTTTATGTATTTGGAGTGGGTTTGGTGTTATTGTTTGTTTTGGTTTGGTGGTTTTGTGTTGGGGTATTTGGAGTGGGTGTTTTGTGGGAGTGATTGTGATGTTGGTTTTTGGGTTGTAGTTTTGTAGATTGGTGGTGGTTTGTGGTTTGGTGTGTTGGGTTGATATGTTTGTAGTTGTTGTGTGTTTTGAGGGATTGGTGATTGTGTTTAGTTGGGAGGTGGGGGTTGTGTTTAGGATGGTTGGTTTTGTTGGTTGGTTGATGGTTTGGGTGTTTTGTAGGGGTGTGGTTTGAGATGGGGTTATTGGGGTGGGTTTGTGGGTGGGTGGGTTTGGTGAGTGAGGTGTTAGGGTTGTTATGGAGGGTTTGTGTGGAGTTTTGTAGGGTGTTTGGTAGGGTTTGTTGGGGTTGTTGTTTGTGTTGGGGTGTAGGGGTGAGGGGTTTTTTGTTGGGAGGGTGGTGTTGGTAGGGTAGGGTTGGTTGGTTTTTGTTTGTTTGGTTTGTGGTTTTTTTGTGGTTGGTGATTGTTGTGTTTTGGTTGGTTTGAGGTTGGGGTTTTGGGTGGGGTGGGGTGGGGGTTTGGTTTTTGGGTGGGGGGTGTGGTTTGGTTGTATGTGTTGTGTTGGGGGAGGTGAGGGGGTGGTTGGGTGTAGGGTGTTGGGTTTGTTGGGGTGGTGTTTGTTTTTTGGTGTGTTTTTTGTTTGTTGTGTTGTGGGTTTGGGTGGGTGGTTGTTTGGTGTGTTGGGTGTGTTGTGGGTTGGTTGTGGGTTGGTTTTGTGTTTTTGGTTGTTTTGGGTGTTGGTTGTGGTGTTGGTTGTTTGGGGTGTGTGGGGTGTGTTTTAGGGTGG